>JABFAK010000184.1:0-79114 GCA_013266265.1 Fusarium sp. NRRL 66182
GATTCATGGATCGTGTGTATATTCAAGGTCAAGGCCTAATATACGAAGCAGGGGGCATATTTTGACTCATCTCCATTTGCCGGTTGCTGCTCGCTGGGTTCGTTGCATCCTTAGCAGGCGCCATAGTCTCGCACAACTGGGCGTGTCTGATATTAGGTGGAAGATACGGAGAGCTTTGTTTTTGCGTAAAAGTCCTTGTTTAAACCTTAAGTACGAGCATCAAAACAAGGGTATATCTCCGTCTCGCCCTCCGATCCTCTTGAGACGCATAGAAACGTCCATATTCGATTGGCGGCGGGCAGCTCGGGATATCAAGGGGCTTTTGGTGGAGAATGCCATGATACCGTGTGAGGATTTATTTTGTTGGGAGAGAAGAGTAAAAGAGGTTGAAGGACACAAATGGGGCAGACACAGGTGTAAGAAGCTGGCAGGCACCTTTTGTAGGTTAACCTGAGGCAAAGAGGATCGTTTCTGCCTCATCAACTCATCAGAAATAGAGACAGAAAGAGCGGGCTTCACGAGTTTAAGAACCACGTCTCTCCTAACGGATCCCCCATACATACATAGGTATCTCACATATCGCAACCCTCAAATACTTTAACAATTCCTCACTTACCAACAAGATGCCCGACAAAGACCCCTCGATTCCCGATATTTATCGGGTCAGCTCATGGGCGGGGCAAACGAGTAAACTTATGCAAGCCGGTGCATATCTAGGTCCATACGGAGTAGAGATGAGAGAGAAACAAGAGCTGGTAGAACAAAATACTTGACCCTTGGACGATGCGACGTTCAGCTCATGTGGGTGGGAGTTGAATGAGCCATAGCCAATAAAGCCATGATGATGCTGATGATGGCATGCAAACTGGCTCATCTCAGTTACCACGAGGACGATAATTGTTTAGCAACGTCGCGAAAATCATACATTATTCTCAACAAGAGCGTCTAATTCTTGGTCTAGAATTATATCAAATGGCCTGACTTTGGATAATTCCCGCGTCCCTTGTGTAACCGTTCCATGCCAATTCTGAGCCCAACCGACTTGGGTTGCAAGGTTAATTGAACCTGAGCTGTCAGTAAATAGACCACGACAGAGTTGCAACGAGTCAACATTCGGATCGAAAAGTACGTACATGTCTGTACGTAATAAGTGTTTATGTAGGGATCTTTGAGATCTCAGCTCATCAACCCACATCCTGCTCATGCATTTCTTCAGGCTTCACCACTGATCCAAGAATCGGTGTCTCCCCGAACCAATGCCAAGACTCCAAAATCGGCATTCCTCGCTCAGTGCCGATGCCATATGTCAAGGGTTCAATTACCGGCGCCAGCCCTCGGGCGTCAACGGTCGCTAGTTAGTGGCTCATCATCGCCGATCTATGTCCCTCCAATGTACTGTAATGCACTTGTGCAGATTACCATATTTGTACGTGCTTGTGAGATGCGTTGTGTCTCATGGACCCTTGCAACCCTTGTCTTGACCATTCTCATCTGACCACAGACTACTGTACTCCGTACATTAGTACGGATTTTAGGTTTTCATGTATCTCGGTCCATGCCAATTACAAGTGCAGAATTGTGTGACGGCGACCTAATTTTATAACGTAATGTAGTCTAGTCTCCTGCATTGTTACGCCCTAGGTCTCTTCGTACCCTCCAGACTCGAGAACCAACGGGCCGTCTTTGGCTCCCTTTCAGGACCTCTACCCAAGGGACTTCTGTCAAATCGCTGACCATGTCTACCTCTTCTGGTTCCTCATCTGACCGATCATCCTCGGTGTCCTCATCTAGAACTTGAAATGTCACATCGTTGCCCTCGTCAATGCCATCTCTTTCAAGAGAATCCTCCGTATACGCCCAATGTGGAGTATCGAATTTTCCGTGAAGCAAGACGATATCTCTACGTTGTGACTTGATGGCCTTGAAGTCTTGAAGAGGGATAGGGGTAATGAGTTGCAGGGTCTGTGATTTCGTATCAATGCCGCGTAAAAGAGCCAATCCGATAGTCCGAGAATATCGAGGGTCTAACGCAACATCGTTGTAGTTGGGTATAAACGGAATTCCCTCTGGGCTCGTTGACACAAGCTCTGCAGGTCCATGGCTGTTTTCTAAATCCAGTTTCATGAAGTCAGAAGCTGCTTCGGTTGATGTTTCCTCTTGCGTGAATCTTGAAAATGCTTTGGCATCTTCTATCTCTACCACCGCCAATACGAGTCCATTGACTGTGTCCTTCAACAATTCTGGAGAGCATTGATAGTCATAAGATATCAATCCCAAGATCCCACGCTTTGGTGAGGAGTATCGTACAAGTAACGGCGACTTAGAAGAGAGAGGCGACGCGTTCCATTCCAGTTTGGTAGGTAAATCACCCAGTTCTGAAGTGGTGAGCGTTGCCCCTTGTAGATGAAAGTAGGACATTGTCTGCATCGCTCGTAAGTGGGCTGCCGTTCTGGACGTAAACTCGGATTGTTGGGACGGTAGTTCTGTAAACGTCGTCTCAGTTGCAGTTCGCAAGGCGTCGACTGTCTCAGCAGGTCCCTCTTCCGACAGGTACAGCACTTCCTTCGGTTTTATTCTCTCAATCAATTCCGAGAGTAGGTCCAAGCCGGTCCCAAGAATCCATCCTGGTGTATTGATTATGATAGGGGCTCCAGTAAAGCTTTTAGAGTATGTATCGAACAGATCAGCCGCGCAATCTAGATAGTGTTCAGGGTCCGAAGCTGGTGTCACAGAAGCCATTGAATGGCAGCGAATTATGTTGAAAGCAGACTTGTTGAGGACTGGATGTGTGAAGGGCGTACCCAAGTTGGGCTTGCTAACTGCAACAAGGGACAAAGTTCCTGCCGGAGCATACTCTGGCTGACCTGGATCCAGGTCTAGCATCACAACTACTTGTGCCGTCTGACTTGGGGCCTGATCAGTCAAGAAACGATTCAGGAACAAGCGTGAAAAAGTAGACTTTCCAGACGATTTGGGACCGCAAACCAATGTTGATAAAGCAGGGTTTTTTCGGCCTGCCTTCACAAGTGAGGCGAGCTTCTTATTCCATGCAGGCGGAGAAACCAAATCCTGGATGATGCATTTCTTAGGTATATCTTCCGAGGTGTATAACTTGGTGACTCGTCAGTAAAATCTCGAACAAAAGGTAGAGGAGCTTACGATCTGGAAAGTGGCGTCTTTTGAGGTCTGAATTGCCGAGTCCGTCCCATGTGGTTCATTCCACATTTTTCTGAACATTTTTGAGAGACGTCCCAGTTGGCGTAAGCCTCGAGCATTTTGATCAGGGTAGAGCTCGAGCCTTGTGTCTTCCGCAGTTCGCAATACTGGGACTGCGTGACAATGGGGAGCATGAACCCATTCAATAGTTTCCGAAGGACGAAGAGTAGCGCCAGCCAGCGTCACCTCACCTTGGATAATACGCACTCCGAAACTTCCAATAATAAGAAAGCGCTGGCGATGTTAGTTGCGGCGCTTGAGAGAACAAGACACGGCACCCACCTCACTATTTGACAAGCGCAGTTCTATCACACCCCCTGCCTTCACTCGATGATTTTGCTTAGACAAGTGAAACGATGAATACTGTATCACTTTTGAGAATGCTCCGGAAGTGTCAGGAGTTGCGGTGCCCGGAGTACTATGGAAGACTGATGAGCAATGTTGAGGCCTGGAATGCTGGATGGTTCACCTTGCTGGCCCAGAGACTTTGGAGTACGCGGAGGGTGATTCAGTTCCGCGCTGTGGACGAGGCGTTTTCGCTGCACTCTTCTTAGAAGTTGACGAAGTCCCCTCCTGGGCGCTGTTCTTTTGAAGTGGGCTGAAGTAGTTGACGTTGCTGGAGACCGGTTTCTCATCCAGTATATTTGGTGTAGGAGAAGAAGCACCTCTACTTCGTAAAGCAGCAAAAGCACTTCTTGCAGACATTGCACTAGCATGCATAGCTGTATCATATCAGTATCGTCCACAGGAGGTGAAAGGATATGATATTCAACTCACGCTTTGGAGCATCAACCCCTTCCAGTCGAGGCCTCTTGTTAGATGACATGGCTGGAAAACTTCATGCTAAATTATTGAAGCTATCTTCAGTTAAACAGGGGTTTCAATATCAGGTTGGAAGGAGAACTAAGGTAGTAAGATAGGAAAGAAACCATGTGTTATGGGTACCTAGGTAGTGAATACAGCCATGGTCTTATCGATAAGCGGAAAACTCAGGTATCTTGTGTTACTGTGCCTGGGCAGATGCAGCTTGCAAAGGTCACTAATGTACCAGGTAGAGAGAACAGGATATCACGAAAAATTCATCGATTTGTGACCAAGTTACTAAATTAGTTGTTCAATCAAGCCCATATGATCCTCCTGAACCTCGTCAACTCTTCAGTCCCATATCAACAGGCCCGCGTATCTGTACCTTACCTGCCACCAAAATTTTACACGAACGGGCGCGTTTCTGTGGTGGGCTGCCCCACTAGCGCGCATCATCTCGGCCAAAATTTCATCGCTCCAGCTGCTTCACCTTCATCCTGAGCAACCTTCTCTACCCAATTGCACCTTTACCCACCAGTATTCACACGCACAAATTCGCCCAAGATGGCGCCCAAAGAGCCCTTTAAAGTGCACTCTCTGAGCAAGCACATCGAGAACGCAAAGAAGGGTCTATCCGCCGATGCGCAGTACAACCGCCGCCCTGCCAACCGCGCTGCAACTGTCAAGAAAGAGCCTGGGAATAATCCCAACAACCTTTTCAGCAACAATAATGACGATGAAGACGCCGAGAATAACTCGTCTAGCGACAGTGATAGCGATGATGGCGCTCCCTCCAGCTTTATCGCCAAACTAGTCACTCCTGCAGCCAAGTTTACTTCTGCCGCTTCCCGTCGCCGGAGCAAGGATGATGAGATCGCCGACAGCGACGACGAGCGAAACGCGTCCAAGAAGAACACATCCGCGAAGAATCCCACAGCTGCTAAGCCCAAGCCCAAGCCCAAGCCCGAATCCTCGAGCGAATCCAGCAACGAATCCGACTCTGACCCCAAGCCTACGGCAAAGACCAATGGCACGATTCCTACGAAAGCCTCTGAGGACACTTCTGACACCTCCGATTCAGGGAGCGACAGTGATAGCAGCGAGTCTTCTAGCGAGTCTGAGAGTGAGACCGAGGCCGACCCCAATGCGAACCCTACCGTAAATGGTACTGCTACTGCCGCCACGTCTTCCAGCTCTAGCGAAGAAAGCGATGAAGAGGAAGAAGAGTCAGCTCAAAAGTCTGTCACGAAGACTGCCGCAAAGCCCGCCGCCCCCGAGTCAGACAGTTCTTCTAGCGAAGATGAGGATTCCGACGACGAGATGGTCGACGAATCAATGCATATTGAGGATCGCCAAGGCCAGAGACAAGTCGCCGTTCCCAACTTCATTGCTCCCGACTTTGTCCTTCGCAAGGGTGATGACGGCGCAAGTGGTCAAGATGTCGCCGAGATCTGCAACCAAGCCAACCTGGAGGGCAAGCAATTTTGGTACTTTACGGTTCCTTCCAACGTGCCTATCTCGGTTGTCCAGAATCTTGAGATCCCTATGAACCAGTCGCGCTCCAGCGATACGCTATTCTCTCATAACGGAGAGGACTATGGCATTTCTTTTGAAAGCATTGCCCCCAAGGGGAACATCCAGATTATGATTCCCTCTTCAGATGGCTCTCAATACCGATCTAGTAAGCATTACCATTCGTTAAGCAGATATATGTCTTTCTAACTTGGAACAGCCCCTAAGCAAGTCGATCAAGTGATGCAGGTCAAGAAGATCACACAGCTTGGCTCCAATAATTCTGTCGGTCCTATCCCTAAGCCAGCTCCTCGTGCTCAGCCCGCAGGCTTGAAGGCTCGATACCAGCCTATTGGAGTCAACGAGCCCATGGGCAGCAATGACGACGTTGAGATGACAGAGGCCCCTGTTGTTCCAACAAAGGCTTCCAAGAAAGACAAGAAGCGCAAGTCAAAGGACACCACTGTAGAGGCCGCCCCAGACACCCGAAAGAACAAGCGGAAGCTGGCAGCTTCTGAAGACGACTCTACAGCTGTTACCGAACAACTCCAAGAGGAGGCCAAGTCTGCCGTAAGTAAGTCGAAGAAGCAAAAGACAGGTCGTGTCGGTAGCCCTGATTTGGGCTCCGAGCCCGCCTCTGCTGCGAAGAAGCAGACTCCTGTGCTCCCTCCTACCATCCCTACAGCAGGCACTCCGACTCCCAAGTCTGCCTCTACGCCTGCCCCAAACAGCAAGAAGCCAAAGAAGATCAAGGAGACTCCTGTTCCCGCCCCTCGACAAAGCATTGTTCCTATTCCTTCTGTCCCACACTCGTCGCCTCTCAGATCTCCTCCTGCCCCTGTCCCTTCGTCACAGGCCCCCGCCTCGCCTAGCCAAGCCAAGGAGAAGCGAGCCAAAAAGCGTAAGGAGACCAAGGCTCCTTCAGGCAAGAAGGAGACGCCTGTGTTGCCCCCTGTGCCTGGTTCTTCCTCAGAATAGCGCCCTGTGGTCAAGAACAGTCCTCGAAAGGGTAAATACAAGGGGAAGAATAAGGGCCTTGGTCGATGAGTGCGTCTTTCAATCTGGTGCTTGTGAAATGGATAGACGTTTATCACCGTACCTTTCGGACACGGTGGATGTCTAATTTAAAGAACCAAAAACCATACCAACATTTTCACTTAGCTCGGTAACAGTTAAGCATGGTTGGGTGTAAACAGGGATGATGCAATTTTCTTTTACTTGTGTCTTTTTGCATGGCTTGTTACTGCAAGCTTTCAATACCGCGATGAGGCAACGGCCTCTGGACTTTAGCGGCATGGCGTTGGTGGTGCATTTCGGTCGCGAAGGGAAGAGGAAAAAAACTGGTGAACATAAGCAGCATGCGAAAGAGGGGAACAAGGGAGACCTCGATTGAACAACAAAATCCAGACATGAATGGACATAGCTCACGTTTGGCTTGGAAGCTGTGGTTTGCGAGGACGGGTTTTGAGCGTGCATAAGGGTCAGGTCGAGGGTTGTAGATATCACGATGTAGTAAATGTCCGAATAGAGACCGTATAGGCAGATGGTCTTGAATGTGAATGTGTTTCAACTGTGATGAGTGAAGCTTAGAGTAGTATAGGCAAGACTTATTGAACTTGGCTCAGTATTACTTGTGCATTACTCTGTTTACGAACATTTGAGCCGCACTTGTTATGGTTTGTCTGAAAACTCTTTACCATTCACCCTAGAGCTGTTGTGAGGCTATTCCCAATTCATAGCACCGTGTTCTTCTGTTAGGAAATGCTTGCTTCAGTCTAACTTTATCAACTCTCTAGATTGCTGCTACTGCACTGCTTCACCAGCATAAAACAATAAGGTCTACCCCAGCTCCTCTACATTCCAGAGCATTCATGGCTTATCAAGAATAAATGACGCTTAGTCTGCATCTCCCCCGCATGAAGTCCAACGCCATCATCACATGTTACAACCAAAACTCAATCGCTCGAATATCCAAACAGAAGCTGTGCAGATCGGCATTGACATTATCCTGGGCACGCCCCTCTCCAACCTTCTTAGGAGCGTCACTGCAACGAACATCATGTCGTCCACAATTGAGATTCACGTAACATGGTGGTATATGCCGTTGCGGTTGGGGAATTCAAAAGAGGGTGAGATCTGATGAGCATCTTTAGAAGTTGACGATGGTCTTAATCTCACTCTTAGCATGCTGTCGCATATAATAATAAATAACCCAGGTGAAAGAACAGAAACTCGTGCGTGTAGCACACATGTACGTCAGTTAGTGTCAGTGATAGTGGCTCAGGTTAGGTAGATAGACAACAGACGTCTCTCACCGCGGGCCAGCCTCACAGCTACACAGTAAGGGTCCAGATCAGGCGCAGTGAGAATAAGGGTCGATCGCAGCCAAGCTGAAGTAGCGTCTTGTCAAAACTGCGGGGCTAGTAGTGGTGGACAGAGCAATACATGGGCTTTGGTTCTACATCGTGGAAGACACAACTACAAGTTACCATTCTGCGTTGGGATGTAGCGTGTTGAGACGACAAACCAACCCTCTACACTAGAGCAGAATCGAATGGTAAGAAATGCTCATGTCTCACTTCGTGGCCTCGTACGGCATATCGTCTTTGCTACACCTTTCAGACGTCGAGGTGTCACAGAGCGTTTCTGACGACTAACTTTTCTGATGATGAACGTCACGCAGAACCCGGAAGGGAAACCCATCCACGTGCTCGGCACGAGGCGAGGCAAAGGCAAGGCGAGACGGGCAGAAATGATTTTGAAAACTTTGATAGGGCATCCGGGATACTCCTGATGGGAAAATCCGGCAACGGGAATTGAATTGCATGCAAGTTTTCGGCCGGCCGGTCTTATGATAGACCCCGAAGCACCGGCCGAAAAGTACCAACCGCGGCACCGCGGCCGAGTACAATTTGTTTAGCCCGAGCAAGATTTTCTCTCTCTCTCTCTCTCTCTTCGCTCTTTTCCCTTCGTGTTGACAAGACCGAGAATGTGCTCCATTAATCTAAAACAAATGAGGGATTAAAAGGGAAAAAGAAAAATCGGCCGAGGAAATAAAAGAATAAGTCGACAACCTGGACCAAGTGGAACCACTGCGGGTTTGGCAAAGATTTGTTGACCATCGCGATCCGGACTGGGGCTTTCGAGAGCGAAAATTCCGGTTGAATTACATTTTGTCTCACTCATTAACATGATGATGGTCAGTCAGGCATATACAGAGGCTGTTGCAGATAGTAGACTTGACAGCCTTGGCAGCGCCCTGGATGTCAGGACTTGGGACTATAATGGCGGCTCGCTCGGATGCTATTGCATTGACCGCCTCTGCGTTGGCTCCCAAAGCCAAGTTCCTATTGGCATCATGATACCTGATCCACGATATACCTTGGAGTTGTAGTGTAGTGTAGCACCTACAGCAGCTCACGAGGGCATAAATCTCGAGCTAGAGGAGCAGTCATCAGCCATGATGTGCTTCGATTGGGCATTAGTCTCGATGGGCGTGTACTCGCATGCCGCGTTGGTCTCGCATGCAGCAGGATGGCAGACATGGCATGCGATGGCATTCAGCACTCATTATCGTCGTCAATGGTGTCAGGCATTGCGGTCTGGACCCTTGTTGCCCAATGTGAAAATGCCCAGCACATGTCAATAACAAGTGACTCGAAGCTCTCAGGATTAGTAGCACAGCCCACGTTTAATCATGCGCCACACTACTAATTGAGGTGGACAAATACCGAGCGTGAGAATAAATATACGCATCAATTTCAAGATGAGGGTGCTTTGAATGCGAGATCAAACAACCGGCTGTCCTTGTTCGTTTGACAGTTGCGTCCATAACAAGTGGACAATGGCCATGACAACGATCTCTATCAAGGCCATGTGTCCTCTGCATCTGAAGTACAATTGAATTGAGCCGCCTTCATTCTCTATGCAAACAAACTAGCGTATCGCAAGTGATGAGTGTCTCGTGTGTGGGTAGGGGACCCTTGGCGATCTCCTGAACTTGGACCAGCCGCCTCGATTCAATCTTGGCTTAGACGACTTCGCAGACAGGACCCTCCCTGAAGCTGCGGTTAGGCGGCTCTCAAGACAGCTGCTGCTGCCAGATAAGATTGCAAGAGAGTAATGAATGCATCGACTCACCTGTGTGCATGATCAAGCCCACCACCACGCGACAACGAAGCAGATCTCGAGCTCCAGCTCTCCAAGGGACTGGACGGGTTTCGCACCCCTGGAGCGGGAGACCCTCCTAATCTCTTCAAACCCTGCTCTGATGTTCTGTTCGGCCCTCGGGTGATAGCACAAGGCTCCACGTTCAATTTCAATTTCCTCGCATTATCGACTTACGCCTCGTCTCGCCTCGCCTCGCCTCGCGTCCCATCCTAATAAGCATTGAAAAAAACAAGACCCGAGCGGCCGTTAAGAGCCTCCAATTCCTAGCGTCGCGCAGAAGAAACACAAAACTCCGCAGGCATCGGAGTCGGAGCAGAGGAGCCCCCGACCCACGCCAGCACGCGGAACTTTGAGAAACGTCACCGTCCGATGACGATGGGCAATGAGTCTTGTCGCGCTAAAAGAGTCTAGTTTACTGGCCCTTTCACTCAATGGGCAGAGACTTTAACGGTTTGTTTGCTGCTTGTAAACCATTCCCAACAGCCAAGCTTCCGCAGCATCCGAGTCAAAGATCGAAACCCCAAGAATATGACTGTATAGCCGAGAGAAGCAGCCTTTCTCGTGGGGTTGCGACCCTTGTCGCGCCCATGCATGTGTGTATGTATGTCTTCTGGGCAGTGAGCGAGGGGTTGCGCGCGGCTATGGCCCTGTGAAAAGGGTCTATTTGAAGCGAACCCTTGGAGTTTGAACTTTGAAGCCCCAAACCGTTACGCGGATCGACAAGAGAATTTTGGCCATGCGTATGGCAAGGCTGAGTCGAGAGACCCGATTCATAGCTTGGAGACGTCGGGCTCCATCTTGGCACGATATCTCGCCTTTTGAACCGGCCAGTGGTGATATCGAACTGGCTAGAGATTTGATGGCTAGATTTGATACCCCGTGCTGATCTGAAAGAAGCTGGTGATGCTTGGTAGGTAGCTCAACGCTAACATCATATTAGAGTGCGCCGCTGCCGTGGCTCGACGCCTAGCGAGAAGCGAGAAGCGAGAAGAGCTGCAGCGGAGATCATTTGCAGCTGGCAATGTAGGTACTCTTTTACGTTACCATGATCTCAGCACAGATTCTACTTGTATTTTGAGGGCAGTGGTGGTGTTGAAGAGCAACAGTGAGGGTGTGAGCGAGCTACCAATGCAAAAGCCACGGCAGGGGTTCCATGGACACTTTCAGTGGGTTTGGAGAAGGTACATTAATTGAAAGTACCGCTTACCTCGCATTCTTCGCTTTAGGTTGCTTCGAAAGAAAAGATGCAGTGGCCCCAGCTCCAAATTAGCGTCACTACCTTAGACAAAGCTCATTGTTCATCATCTGCCCGTCTTGGTTTGCAGCTTGTGAAACTTTGCAGTGGAGCTTTGTTATTGGTGTTGTTGGATATCTTGGTATTCGTTTTCTTCTCTCTTCTCTTCCGTTAGATGGTCTCGATGCAAAGAAGAGAAAAAGGACTCACTGAACCAGGCAAGCAGGCAGGCAAGCCATAAACGAGAATTAAATCCAATAAAGCTGTCTGGCTTGCCCAGGGCTCAACAGATGGTTATGGCCTCGGCGGAAATATGTCCCCTGTGATATCTCCAGCTCGCTTCCATGTTTCAACTACAACCAGGCTAAAGCAGGCTTTTCATTTACTTCCTACCATAGAGTGACAACTCAGGGGGATGAGCTGTTTGGTTTCTATTGCCTGTTTGATACCATGATCAGGGCATACTGCTAGATATGTAGCATCAGAAATCAAACTGTCGATTATCATGTCAACCAGATTTGAGCTAGGGATGATCCATCATCTTCCTACCGTGACCATGCTGAACACATGAGCGGTCGCCTAGCTCCCGTTCAGATCTAATTGGTCTGCAACATGTCTTCATCATCGAATCTAGACGGCCGCTGTGCCACACTCATGACGCTGCAATCAGCTCTAGATGGCTGGCTGTGCAGCGCAGTCAGTGCAGCTAAACGATACCGTCCAGGCGACCGTTTCTAATGGTGACGTTTATACTATTGAATCAGCCACCATCATGGCAATGAATGGTATGGCAGGTAGCAAAGAGATGTTTTAGGAGTGGGTCAATTCTGTATTGACAATCAAAGTCGAAGAATTATCACGACCAGGTACCGATCTTGTCTCGTCTCGTCTTGTCTTGCCCTCTCGAGGCAATCTAACAAAACACATGCATCCATGCATGCATTCATCTATCCATGCATGGAATCATGGGTCTGTTTTTTTTTTTTTTTTTTTTTTTTTGAAGTAAGAAGCAAGGAATCGCACGTTTTTGAACCGGCTGTGCTACGGGACCGGGAGTCTCCACGTCGGCAATTCCCCTTTGTAATCTCATCGTCCCGGGCAGCAAAGCACAACGGAGCCTCGGAGCCTTGAGTCTTGGCAAGTCTCCGATGGCCGACTCAAAGCTCAAAGGGTGCTTGCAGCGAGAACAGCGACTTTGTCCAAAAAGCCCTGCTCGCTTGCGTTGCCAAGGTACCGGCCGTCAACGTTTTCAGTCGCTGCGTTGCCCAGCGGCTATGTACCTATGCCAAGGCTGGATGAATGATGTATTACTACGCACAAGATCGCAGTGGGTGAGGTGGGCAGCGGGCTGCCTCCCGTGATGACTATGGTAGCTCGATTGGTAATTGGCAATTGACTGCGTGCGGCTCATCTCATTTGCCCATCCTTCATCCATCGAGAGGCTCTGTTCCAGATCGGCCAGTTCACGGACGGACCTAGTGTAATCTCCCCTTCACAGTAATTAATGTCGTATACTTTTCGCGTTTTATACGCGGAATCAAGTCTGCGGGCGGCGTTAGCAAGCCAAACCTCACGCGACTCAGCCCTCCTATTAGACTTGGCACCCGCTTCGAAGGAAATTACGGTAATACGCCTTGGCTCGGGATGCCGCAAACCCCCGTACCTCCGCGGTGTCCGGCCGGTGTGCTGTGTCAGCAGCTCTATCTGCTTCCACCTGTGTGATTGGCCTCAAACGCGCAAAACAGCTCCGTCTGAGCATCAGAGAAGGGCAAAACAGGCTTAGGCGCAGGCTGGCTCCAGTGCAATCTCCAGGCGACCCTGGCCCCCATCCATCAAGTGGAAAAGCCGACAAGGGCGTCCAGGACCCGCTGAGGCTTGTTGGCTGGTCGGTACCCAAGACCCTTGTAACCATGACTCCTCCCGCAGCATCCGGGCTTGGCTCATCGAGTTTGTTTGACTGCGAGATGACGGGAGCAGAAGAAGCTGGAGGGAAAAATCCTGCGCTGCGGGCCCCCTTGAAAGAGCCTAAGCTATCGAGGTTTTGCTTAGCGCCCTGCCCTGTCAAATTTCTGTCTGTTAGTGGATGCCCGTCTCAAAAGTCAACTGTAAAGGCCTTGATTTTTCAGCGCTTGTAGTGAAGCTACGGGTACCTTAGGTACCTTTACACACCAGGAGACGCTGGCCACGCCCCTGCTGCATCACTCTCCTGCACCTCGTCATCATAATCAATCCCTCTCTCCTCCACTCCCTCCACTTTCTTCATATTACTACTCCCGTTTCCTCTCTTCCGTCTTCCGCCTCCCTTCTCTTTCTATCTCCTCGATCCTCGGCTTGGTTTCGTCTTAGACTCGCACCTCATTAAACCATTCTATCCTTTTCCTCACACGACTTCAGGTCCATAGCCTCACATTTTCTCCCGTGTGGCTTCCTGTCGCGTGCTGTACCTCCCTTCCCTTCCCTTCCCTGCGACTCGACAACGACCATCTCGACGACCATCCCGACCATCCCGACCTTCGTGGTATGCGTGCAAGTCAAGTAAATTGGTCAACTTGGATATGAGGTAGCTTTTGGGTATTCATATTGGCTTACCGACTACGCGTTACGAAATTCTTCGAAATCATCTTGCGCTACAATAAGCAATTCACGCCCCCTTACGAATCCTCGTCGTTGCCCTTCCAATTCAACCAACGAGTTCAAACTTTCGCCATGAACGACTTTTCCGCCACGTTGTCTGGGAAGCCTAAGCTTCAGCTCTTATGGCCCGAGCACGTTAACTTGCCCTTTCTGAACACTGTTCCTCCCAGATACCGAATTGGCCGCCGACGCACAAAGTCAAAATCTAGACCAGGCAACGAGGAGCTTACCAGTCTCGAGACCTCATTCAACGCCTGGGATGGTATTCGCGATCTTCAGAAGCACCATTGGAGGACGACAGATCTCCAATATATTGCCATTGGACTTCTTGTTCTGTTCTCTCTGTGGATTGCACCCCCAGCCCCGGGTGTCAAGTTCCTGGCTATCGTAGGTAGCGCCTGGGTTCTGCTTATGCCCGCTACCCGTCAATTTTTCCTGCCATCGGCTCCAATCTGGACCTGGCTACTCTATTTCTTTTGTAGTCGGTATGTATATGCGTAGAATGCGATTTGTCACCCTGCTAACCTAGAGCAGATTTATTCCCTATGAGTACCGACCTCATATCTGGGTCCGAGTGCTACCCGCTCTTGAGAACGTCTTGTACGGCGCCAATCTCTCTAGCATACTCTCCGCCCATCAACACTCGGTTCTCGATATTCTCGCCTGGGTTCCTTACGGCTTGTGCCACTTCGGTGCCCCTGTTGTTTGCGCCCTGCTCATGTTCATTTTTGCCGCCCCTGGCACGACCCCTGTCTGGGCACGCACCTTCGGCTGGATGAGCGTTCTCGGTGTCACCATCCAGCTTCTCTTCCCCTGCGCGCCCCCATGGTATGAGATGGAGCATGGCCTTGAACCTGCTGCGTACGGCATGCCTGGATCTCCCGCCGGACTTGCTCGCATCGACGCGATTTTCGGTATTGATCTTTACACGACCAACTTCAGCACTGCGCCTGTGCCCTTTGGTGCATTTCCCTCGCTGCACGCTGCGAACGCCGTTCTGGAGGCTCTTTTCATGTCGCACTGCTTTCCCCAGTTCCGAACCTATTTCATCATCTATGCCGGTTGGGTCTGCTGGGCCACCATGTATCTCAGCCACCACTACGCTATTGATCTGGTTGCGGGTGGTTTGATTGCCTCCTGTTTCTACTATGTCGCCAAGGCTCGGTGGTTGCCTCGACGTCAAGAGGGCAAGATTACCAGATGGGAATACGAATATGTTGAGTACGGCGACCGCAACACCATCTCCGATGAAGAGTACGGTGAGTACTTTGGCCTTGGCCTCATCGGACGCCCTCGTGCCGATTCGAGCGACGGCTGGACTGTTGCCAGCTCCAGCTGCAGTTCTAGCAGTGGAACTCTCAGCCCAACCTTGTCCGAGGAAGCTCTTCCTAGTATGCTCGACATGGACCACGACGACCACCTTTGGGACAGCCACACTCCTGCCCGAGATGTTGAGCTGAGCGAAGTTGTTGTGACGCGGTAATCCGTACCACTCAGCATTGACACGCTTCCCACCCGACGACTTGATCCTACGCCTGGCACTTTTGCCATTCATGGGACTTTATGATTATAATGCCCGAACCCTTTTTAATCTTCGATCTTATACCTTTTTATTTTTTGACAACATCTTTGGCATTCATCGGCACAGCGAAATGGCGCAATGCGGTGTTTTTACTACGGCAGAAACTGGATTCTGGCGCAGGGCCGTCAGGGCCAGACGGCAAAACGTAATAATGGGTTCTAGGGGCAAGGTGACCCTTCTAATGTATACCCTGCGGAAGGAGCATACCGGACCTGAATAGAGTAATGTATACATATCAGAGGAAGTTAATTCGTGCATGGACATACGATTTTCATGCCATGCACTGAGACGCTCGTTAGAGAGCCTGTTTGGACTCGAGAGGGACGAGCTTTGCATAGCCCCCTGCTCATGATGATGAGGAGAGAAAGAGAGGGAACTTGGCTCGCTGCCGAACCCTGGATGATCTTTGAGGACAAAGCCCCGTTGGCGCAAGGAGGCGGGCTTGGGTGGTGAAAAGGAAATGGAATACCAAAGATACCACTCGCTAGATTAGGAGCTAGAAGAAGAATTGACAGCAATTGTGCCTGTCGCAAATTGGATCTCTTGCTAAGGTGAATTTTGTTTGACGCCTAGTATTCATGGAATATTCCATTTAAACTCTTTGTCATTCAGTTGTCACTTGGTAGAACATCGCAGAGCCTCCAGTTTTTTCCTCGTGGTTTAGTTAAACGAAACGAACTGATCGTCACAATACCTCGTATGTAGATCCTAATCTCCACAACCTATCCCTAATTCTGTCAAATACTACCTGGAGCACGGCGTGAATGCCAAGCTCATCCTACGCTACCAAGAACTTGGCGATAATAGTCACCGCATCTTCGCTACTGGCAGGCTGTGGGCGAATTCAACTTTTACATAACAAACTGGGTTCTTTTGTTGAGGGTTTTCGAACCTTGAACTGTATACTTCCGCGGCTACAAAGTATAGAACAAGCCTGACAGACCGGTCAATATTGCTTCAACGTCTGGTATGGGCTGCATAGTCGGTGGTGGTATCTGCCCCTACAGCATCTTATCAGAACAAACCAAAAATAAAACAGACACAGTTAGAAATAGCTCCGATAACATAAGAGTAAAAAAAAATAAAAATAAAAAATAACTAAAACCGAGGACGCGCCATCCTTTTCTCTGCAAACGGCGAGCCTGCGATCCGTTGAAACACCTATATCCAAACCTATCATGGTCCTAACAGCGAGCGCCTCCTACTTCTGTTGCGTTGAAAGAACATGTTATAGGTATCCGAGTTATAACGCTGATATCTTCCCTACAATCGTTCATCACATTTGACGAATCGTTCTCTAACACATATTCATCTCAAACCCGTTCCTGCTGGTAGAGCAATTCATAAATCCATGCCATAAAACTCAGAATTCAATCCTTCAATCACCCTGATTTTATCTCTTCATCGCAGCCCCACTCCAGAGTCCCTTGGACGTTTCGATTACACGGTTTCCATTGTTGCCGGGTTGCAACGAGGCTGGGACGTTGGAGGCCGATGTGTTGCCCATAACCACATCAGTCTCTGTCTGTGTTCCATATCCGCTGTCCTTGGCCTGGCTGCTCCCCATTGAGATGGCGCTGTCCCCTTTTCGATTGCTAGGTGGTTGTTGCGGGCGCGCAGAGCCACGGCTGGGTTCTTTGGAGCGGGCACCATCCATGAACCCATTCTGGGCTTCGCGCAACTTGTTGATTGCGCGAACGGTGTCGATAGCCGCATGCAAAGTTCGACGGGCATTGAAGTTCTTCTTGATGTTAGGAAGGAGGTTCTGGCCGTCGCCATCAGAATTGATGAAGCCGGCAACGAAGGGATGCTGAAGAGCTTCATGGGCAGTGATACGCTTGGTGGAATCGATCGTCAAGCAGCGCTGGATAAAGTCCTTGGCCTGGCTCGAGACACCGCGCCAGTATTCGACTGGGGTGAAGCTGTAGTCTGCGTTGAGGATGGCCTGCATCTCTTCAAAGTCAGAGTCGCGGTCGAAAGGTGTGTAACCGCATAGCAAAAAGTAGGTGATGACGCCGAGAGCCCAGAGATCAACAGGCTTGCCGTGGCCCGTCTTCTTAAAGATTTCGGGTGCCATATATCCGGGAGTACCGCACGTCGTAGTCAAAACGTGGAACTGTTCCTCATCCATGATTCGTGAAAGTCCAAAGTCTGCAATGAGCAAGTCTGCGTTGTCTTCGGGGGTGCGGAAGAGCAAGTTTTCGGGCTTCAAGTCGCGATGAACAATGCCATGGTCATGGAGGTAAGCGACAGCTGACAATGTAGCGCGAACAAGGTCGGCCGCGTCTGACTCAAAGTAAGAGCCCTTTCGACAGATTCGATCGAAAAGTTCGCCTCCCAATGCGAGATCGGTGACGAGGTAAAGGTTGTTCATTGTTTCGAAGTAGTCAACGAGGGTAAGGATGTTTTGGTGACCCATTGAGACCTTTTTAAGAACGGCGATTTCGTTGCGAACCTGTATTGCGCATTTGGCGTTAGTTAAAGAGAGATAACTAGGAATATCGAATATCTCTCGTCAGGTGATGCGCACCATGTGTTCGCGACCAGCCATGAGCCGCTTGTTGATGACCTTGGCGGCATAGTAGCGGCCTGTGTCGATATGGACGCATTCTTTAACGACGGAATAAGAGCCAGCTCCCAGCGTTTTGCCCACCTTGTACCTACAGGGCTGGACTTGGGGTTGTTGGCGGGCTGCTGTAGAATCCATTTTGAGGTTGTGACGTCGAGGGTGGGAGAAGGAAAAGAGGAGGGAGAGAATGATAAGAAGATGACTGTGCCCCGCAGAGCTTCGGGCTGTAGTAAGAGAGGTGAAGAGAGGCGAGGCGAGGCGAGGAAGGATTATCGTACGGTATCGCGACAAGGGAGGAAGCGATAAGATATATGCTGATGTTGTTTCTATGTCGCCGAGAGAGAGTTGAAAGAGGGTGATAAAGACAGTTGCCTAGTCAGTTGACTACAGAGACTGAAGAGGGCTGAGGTTCAAATTGATAGAACAATGCTGATGGGTCGTAGGCCAAAGTTTGGGTGAACGGGGTCTTAAAGGTGGGGTTGGTCAGGCGAAGCCCAAAGCTGAAAATAGAGATAAGATAACAATAATAAGGCGTATTTTTAGCTCTGGACCCTTTGGAAAGAAAAGGAAAGACTTGATAGATACCAATTTTACAATTCTAGACTCGTTTAAAGCCACAGTTTAAATAAGGTTCTTTTTCTTTTTGTATATCCTTCTATGCTGTTTCCCCTGTCGGTTACTCAAGATGGTGCGGCAATGACGAAACTTGACCCTTGGGCGCATTGTCTATGAGTACAACGAACGACTCTTCTTAGTTAAGGCTTGGTCTTTTAAGTAGATCGACAACTAAAGAAAAACGTCCTCCTCGTTTTGTTTCATCTATTCTATTGGTATTAGGTAGGCGAAGTAGCCACGTTATCGGCTTTTTTGGTATCAAGAGTTTAGGTAGGTAGTTTCTGCTGACAGGGCTCAATGTCTATTTTTGGGTATAACCTCAACTAGGCATTTTGACTTCAACACTCCGAAAACTAGGGGTATGGTTTACGGCCTGACTGTGGTTGCGATGGGTGTAGAAATACTCTCATTGGGGAAAATGGTTCCTCATAATGCTTCTCAAATTGATGTCCGCTTAGTCAGATGGACCTCTACGTGATTGCTTCTTTGCGCTGGTAAACTTCTTTTGCTTTATTCTTGTCTCATGAAATCTTTTGCCGCTATCTGTTGTTAGCAAAATCCTCAATTTAAAAATAAACACAACTGACATCTCCTGATGCTTTTTCTTCTTCTCCGTACTCGTCTCTGCGGGCGTGACGTCCTCGTAGATGCGCGTGACTTCTTGGATTAACTTTCTCCTGTTGTCTTCGGCATTTGCATCTCGCGACCTTGAATCTTGGGCTTGAAAAGTCAGGGAATTATTGGTTGCAGTGTAGTATCTGGACTTTCGGATGCCAACATGCAGTGATTTCGGAAGTGTAGAGAGCAATTCCTCTACGGAGTAGGCAGTGATGGCTTTGGTCTCGGTTCTTTTACGTTGTAAGCGTTGAGTACTACTGAGGATTGAGAATCTTGACTTTGTACGTACTTGTTAACGTGCTGTCCGCCAGGACCACTGGAACGGGCATATGTAGTATTGCCTTTGGGCAGTCGTGATGGATTGAAAGAGTTATACCATGAACGCGCTTCAGATAAAGCTTCCTGGTCAAGTTCGGCATCGAAAGCCTGGTATCTTTTGAATCTGGGCGCAAAGGGGGCAGACTTTGACTGTACCAGTTGTGGTATTCTTCCCAGGCGCAAGGCCTCAGATGCTCGACGTCGAAGCATATTATGAGACATTAATCAATTTGAATCGAATGAGAATCAACTGAAAGGAAAAATATGCTTTTGTTTTTTGTTGTTTAATGGTTCACTGGATCAATGTTTCATACGTCTATCTGAGGTTTTCACTCCTCACGGCTGGCTGCTTGATTGTGGCTGAGATCTGAAGGAACTTCAAACAAACTGCCTTGATGAGGTGCTTGACCGCCTTGCCTTATTTGGATTAGCCTTTCCGCTTAGTTGGTGTTGGCGCTTGTGCCCGATCAGCCTCATGTGAACCCCGAACCCAGCCTTTCCCGTCGGTTCTTAGTTCTTTCTTACTTGCCATCTTTTTCAACCTTCATCTCACAACCTGCGACGCGCTATCAACATCATCCGAGGATCTATGAACCTACAAACTCTTTCTTGCGCGACGAATCTTGAGATAGCCCCTCTCTTTAACTCATATCAGCGCTTCTCGCTTGCTCTCACGTGTTACGCTCGTGCCCCATTCTACTGGAGAACCCATTTGGTGCGATAAGCCTGCCCAGCAGCTCCGACGTCGCAGAGACCTCTCTCAGCTGGCTTCCTTATTAAATAGGTAGCTGGTCCAGTCGTCTGCGTTTCTAGTCGTCATCTTGCGATAGTGCCAGTTCTCCTGTGGCTCATCCTCGCCCGTCCGTTCGGTCTACGGTACAGCTTGCCCGGCTCAAAGCTCTACTTCGTCGCTTTGGCCACAAGCCTACCTATCTCTCTATTGCGCTTCCAGTTCCCATCTTGCGCCAGGCCGTCGCCTGGCAGTCTTATCACTAACGAGACGAGCTCAATTACTCGATCTTGAGCTCCACCATCGCTCGTGCCCGCGCCGTTTGTGCGGCTAGCACTTTTCAAGGGTCACCTCATTCTGCTACCCACCAATCTCCCCGAACCTTAATTAAATGACAGAACCCGAGGCAGAACTCCAGGCCACTGCCAACCTCTCCCCCGTGTCTCCCTCGCCAGTTCACTCAGCCACCTCTTTAGCAGTTCCTGTACTGCAAGAAACGGTTGACAACATTGACGCCATGGTTGCTGCCGCTGCTGCTGCCGCCGCTGCCGAAAACGCCAATGGCGTAGTCAACAAGACACCTAATCTTGAGCCTCTGCCAGGAGCTGGCGATGACGATATCGTAGATGACGACAGCCTCAACGACCCGTATGGTGAGGACGATACATATGCGGCCACCCAGCAGGAGCCTCAGCATCACATCCAGCAAGATGTCCCCGACAGCAATGACGATTACGCAAAGACGTTTGATTCTCCCATTGGACCGGAGGAGGATGAAGATGGGGACATTCAGCCAGAAAATGTATCATCGCTACCCCGAAAATCCAACGATATTACTCTTGCATCCGATCACTTGACAAGTCACCCACCAGAAGTCTCTCATGTCGTTCCTGAACCATCCTTGTCGGCCCAGCCAAGCGAACCTGCAGCCTCAGCAGTCTCCAATGCTTCTTCCGAAGCCCACCTGGGTAGCCTTGCAACAGCAGCCACCTCACAGTCTTCCAATCAGCCGACGTCGTCTCCAACTACAGCCCACCCGGATGCTAGTAACGCCGTCGGCTCTGCCAATGCTTCAACTGATATTCAACGACTGGTCGCTGATCTCACTGCGCCAGCCGAGTCCAGCCCCAGCACAGACCTATCTGCCCCAGGTGAACAGTCTCACGAATCCGGCCCTCCGCATTCCGCTTTCCAATCGTCGGCCTCTCTTCCACCGAGGCCTCCCTTGTCACAAGCTGTTCCTCAGATGTATGCCTCTCAGCACCATCCAGCAGGCGTCAATGCCAGTGTTTCCCCTAGCCTTGCCGCACCTCCGACCCCGGGGCAGCCGTCCACATATGTGGCTACTGGCGCGCCCATTGCGGCTCCTGATGCTTTGGGTGATTTCCCGGCCCCCCATGGCTCTGGTCTCCAAGCACCTACTGCCATCACTTCCTTGACTGCTCCTCCGTATCCGCCCCAATCCGTCCCTTATACTGCTGATCGAGCTCAAGATGCCGAATATCAGCGCCAGTGGGATCAGTTTTTGGCTGATGAGCGCCAGTACATGTCGGAGGCCAAGTGGGACCGTTTTCCTGAGGGCTCACGCATCTTTATTGGTACACGATCCGCGTCTGGCGCGTCCAAAAATGGCGCTCACATATTCTCTACAGGCAACCTCTCAAGCGACAAGGTCTCGAAGCGTGATGTTTTTGATCTGTTTCATCGATTCGGAAGGCTTGCCCAGATCTCACTCAAATCCGCCTATGGCTTCGTACAATATCACTCCGTAGAGGAAGGCCAGAGGGCGATGGACAACCTCCAAGGTATCGAGATCAAAGGACGTAGAATTCGTGAGTCTGCCCCTTCTGTGTTCCCATTCTGTGCTTCTAACAAGGTCAAGATCTCGAAGTTTCCCGTGTCCAGGATAAATCCAAAAAGGATAAGGGTCGCAGTCCGGACAGGAACAAGGGCCGTGACAATAGTCGCCGGAACGATCGACATGGCCACTCAACCCGAGATGATTATCGAACGGGTCGCGGTCAGTCGCCTCATCGCAACGACTACGCAAGAGAGGAGTCGTATGGTCGTGATCGAGGATACTACGATGGTGGCCGAGGACGCGGGCGATCGCGATCTCCAGGCCATGGCCGTAATGACAAGGACAACTACCGACGAAGAAGCCCAAGCCCTTACGGACGACCTCGTCATGAGGGCGAGATTGATCTTCCCCGGCGATATGGCGCGGACGTCCCCGATGTTCAAGTCATTCTTCAGCCAGACGTCAACCGTGAGTTTGTCAACTGGGTGGAACAAGTTTTCAAGGCCAAAGGCTTGAGGTCTGAGGTCATGTTCCTACATCCCAGAATCCCCAAGGACGCGGTTGTTCAGCGGCAGGCAGCTGAAGGTGTTCACGCTGTCGTGGACCTTGATCTTCGGGCACAGAACTTGTGCAAGGTTCCGGTGCAGGCATTCGATCGCTCAGCAGGGTCCAACAACGTTCGATTCGATCAGTACTTGGATCTGGACCTTGCAACCGCGGCCGAGGTCATTCTTCGAGCCAAGGCATCGGGAGGTCCATCTAGCTATGGCCAGTCGTATGGTGGAAACTCTTATGGTGGTGCTCCATATAGTGGACAGCCCCCTTATCAGGCACCGGCTGCCAGTTTCCCTGCACCCCCGCCACCAGGACAATATGCCCAACAGCAGCCCCCTGCAGCCAATGTTGCCAATATTGCGAACCTCATGGGGCAGCTCGATCCTTCATCATTACAGCAACTGCTGGCACAGGTCCAATCCGGTGCTCAGATTCCTGGCCCTGCCCGAGCTAACGTCAACGCTGTCCCTGCTGCAACTTCTCAGGCTGATCTCCAGGCGCTACTTGGTAGCTTAGGCGGTAATCCCCCGTCTCAGCAGCCTCAGCAGCATCCTCCCCCCGGCGGTTATGGAGGCCATTACGGAGCACGCCCCCCGTCGAATGGAGTGTCACCACCGAATGGGGATACTGCGGTTCAAGTACAGAACATTATGGCACATCTCGCTCGCTTCAGACAGTGAGGCTGTGAAAAAAAAAAGTCGTGGTCTGCGGAGGAGACAACTCTGGGAAGTGTTGATGATGCCCCCTTTATGATACCAGCCAGGAACGTGGTTTTGTTTTTTTCTAAAACGAGTCCTTTTTTTCTTCTTCCCTTTCTGTTTTCTTGTCGGTTTAGTTATGCATAGAACTCGAGCCACACCAAAGGCGTCCCTATATAAGGGTTAGAGAACGGACTGTAGTGCGTTTTGAGATATGGGTAGGATGATTGGTGAGGCGTTGATGAACGAGAGTCATGATGGGGGGGGAACAGCAGTTCATGGGGCAGTAGTGAGCATGTTGCAAACGCATAGACAATGATAGTTTACTCTATGATTACGGTGGTGTTGTATTGGAATATTCTTGATACCCAACTGGTTTGGATGAGGTATGGCTGATGTTTTGACTAAGATATCCAAGCTCGCTTTTTAGATAGTGATAGTGCCCTTGCAAATCGAATAGGAGTCGTGTTTTTACTCCCAGGTTTTGTGAGTTTCAAGCCTCTAAAGTACGAATATATAGCCGTGCTCGCAAGATTATAATCTGCTGGGATCAGCTCGGGTCCAAACATAAAGGAGAGCCCCTGAGTAGAATACTGTATGAATCATCACTATTCTGTATAAGCGACTGGCAGTATATGATTTCAAAAATGGCACCAGTCACCGATACGATGAGGTAGTAGTCTATATAGATTTCTAGTTCCTGGGCTCACAGGACTAACTAACTACTCGTAAAAATCCTGTGTTATCAAGGTTTCCATGTCTTGTGATCTATAAATCTAAACAGCTAATTTTGACATGGAATAAATGTGAAATAATTGAACAAGACGCCAGTCTCATCAAGTCTTCCATCTACCACCCAAAACTCTCGTTATGCCACCAAACTCGTCGTCCTTTCATCACCCAAGGCGTCACGCTCCTACGTAGCTCTCTTGCCATCTCAGTAGGGCCGCAGATCAGGATAGCCACGGTCTCCTGCTGACCTTGCCGAAAGGTATCGTCGACGATCTTTTGTAGGTTCGGTCTCTTCATGCTCTGACTAGCGGTGCGAGCGCTTCCTGGAGCGTTCTGCTGGGAAATGGTATCCATCTCTACACCGGCAGCGTTGTCTGTGTCGTCGGCGACACCCATATCGCCTGTGAGGAAAAGTTGCACTTGCTCGTCCTCAAGGAGAGATTTGCCAGTGGGACTTGACGAGGCCCATGTTGCATCGCCTGCGCTGCGAATGGCCCATATGAGCTGCACGTGAGCGGCTGGATTCTCGGCTTGAATAGCGTGGTAGAGCGGTACAGTAAAGGTTGCTCCCACACCGCCAGCCACAAGAAGAACACGACTAATACCCGAAGTGACTAGATCATTAAATCTTTTTCCCATTTTACCATACGGGCCTTCAATGTTGAGCTGGACCTCCGCAGTCATGTTGTTGCTCGATGAGAATTGGTGTAGGCGATTCGTCATGGGACCGGTGCGTGTGCGGGCAACAAAGGTCAATTCCCCCGTCTGTTGGTCTGCGGAAGACACGGTAAAGGGATTGTAGAGAAACTCAAAGACGATATATGGCGCGGAAAACTGGCTGATTCCGGGACGCGAAGCTGGCGGGACGTTGAGATAGATGTGGGATCCTGGACGGGCGGCATACTTTCCGATCTTCGAAGTCGGTAGTGAAGCTGAGACTTTGACGAGACCTGTGCCAGGAATAGCTTCGATGACCGCTGGGGCTGTGATGGTGATTATCTTGCGTACAGCTAGATCTAGAACGAAGACGCCAACGGCTTCAGCGATGTAGAACCGAACTGAAGGTGCATGGAAGTAAATCAGGGGTGGAATAGCAAAGGCTCCGATGAGATGAGTGATGAAGAATATCCGGTATGATTCCTTTCTCACACGAGCTATAGCTGTGCCATTGAGGGTATGTAGAAAGACAAAGGCCACGACACCGGCAAACACGACAGGGGCAAAGAAGCGTTTGAACCATATCCCAGACTCGATGAAGAATACGTTGTAGAGAATGGCGTGAACAATGAGAAGAAAGTAGATGATACGGCCAAGAACACGGTGATAGCGGTTTAGATGCTCGTGAGAGGAGCCCAAGAGGTACGAGAAGGGGTTGAGAGTCTTGAGAGCGAGGAGGTATTGAATGGGCATCTGAGAAGTTGCGACGCTGCCGAAGCGTTTTGTAAGATGGAGATAATCTGCCCCGATTAGCAATGGTGTTTTCTCATAAAAAGGATGCAGTGTTTACCTTTTCCAGTTCCATAAACACAAAGTCCCAACAACCAACCAGTCCAGGCAATTCCTATAACCCACTCATCACGCTGTCCCCAATGATCACCTAAGAAATACACATCCTCGCCTATCCACCATTGAGCTATCGCCAATCTATCTGCAACTCTAGATGTCCATTTCTGCTGACTCGCCTTGACGCCCGGCGAGCCCGGGACTTGGCTATACTGATGCTGCCCATGCCGGGTCCGGCGCACGCGGTTGATGAGCCGGAACAAGAGGATGAGAAGTGCTGGGACAAAGGCGGAGAGATGAGCGATATAGGCGTAGTGATCGAGGCTTAGACGACGCTGATGCTTTTCCTCCTCGGGAAGAGTGACGAATTCATATGGCCAGCCCATTCTGACGACGTGTAAGCCTCAATTTTTGGCCTTTGAAGGCACAGAACAGAGACGTGAGTATAAATCAGTTTGTAAAACGAGCAACGCAAACTATCAAGAAACTAAATGGATATCGTAAAACAGTTGCCATTGGACAAATTATGCTTGTTGAATGCAGATACGGGACACGAGTTGTCTACTGAATTCACAGGGTGAACAATGAATGGAAATTGGGATGGGCCTGATTGGTCAGCGATATATTCGAGGTCTGAGAAAAAAAAAAATACCTTACTTACCCTGCAGCTCATCATGCAAGGTACCCACAGCATATGTGACTGTGACTATGTTCATCGACGCAAACTACGCCTGCACAAGACATACTCATGTTGGGGGTATTTACACAATATTCATATCTAAAACCTAGTCTGAACATCCATCATGCACATATCATGAACAGGCTCAAAGAGAACCCCAGTAAACCGTCATAACACCAGTGCTCCACAAACTATGCCATCCGTCAACTTCTCGGTTCTATTATAATGTCGCTAGCGACCCCAAGTTTCCGTAAACTGCTTCCCATGGTGGCCGCACCTAGCTTGAATCAAATCGTACACCGTACACGATACATCTCTTGCGTGATAGGAAGCTAGCTCTTCGCATCGTCGTGGTCCGGCTCAAACTTGGTCTCGCCCAGCATAGGACCAGGCGAAGACGTCATAGCAGTCTGCGTCGCTGGCTGAGGCTGGCTCTGCACCGTTGGACCAGTCGGTCTGTTCGGAGCCTGAGAGGTCTTTGGTGCAGACTGGTTGCTCGTCGCGGCATGTAGTCTTTGATCCAACGCCCTGAGCGCAATCGCCCTCCTCCTCTCAGCCTCGGCGCGAGCGCCTCCAGGAGCATTGCGGTGGATCAAGTTGTCGTTTCGAGGAGAATCAGCTTGCGCAAACGGTGTACACACTCGCATGGCCACCAGCACGAGAAAGATCTGGTCGGCGACGGCAGCGACAAAGGGCTTGACGGGGCCGGGAAAGAATTCAGCAAATGCAAATGTCTCGCTCGCGTCGCCTCGGAGGGAGGTGGGCTGGGAAGAATCGAGGTCGGGGAAGACGGTCTTGTAGAATCGAAGGTAGGTCCAGCTGGTGAGGAAGCCGAAAATCGCAAGCCACAGAGCGGCCCTTGTGAGGATAGGGGTGAGGGATAGGAGGAAGACGATGCCGATGTAGACAAGGGGGAATCGAGGGACTCGGAGAGACACAATGCCGCGGAAGAGAGTAACGGTGTGCGCTGGAACGAGTTGGCTGAAGGCGACGAGGAAGGCGATCTGAACAGGAATGGTTCCAGCAATGACGGTCAGGCTATATATCTCATTGTTAGTCTCTGCCGCAACATGTTTTCCCACCAGGATGATACATACGTCCAGCTCTCGTTGCGCGTCAAAGTAAAGAAGAGGACCATGACACAGAGTGTCAAAAAGTTAGGAACGAGCGAGACGATGGCGAGAAACTTGGCCAGCTCAGCTGATGACCACGCTCTCTCTAGATACCGTCCTCCATGATACAGTGTAATAGCAGCGATACCGAGTGTAAAGACATTACTCTCGACAAAGGTTGATGTCAGAAACGTCCAGGGGTAGATGATGGACAGCTGCGGCACCAGCGTCAGGTAGGGGATGACGATGTCGGCATTGGCGGTCCATTGGCGATAGCGGATCGCGGCGCTGAGGAGGGACTGGCCGAGAAGCGCAATGAGGAGGATGCGGGTTACGGGTGGGATATTTATCCGCGGCGGCATCGTGATGTGATTATCTGGGCTTCAGAGCTGACTCTAGTGGATGTTGAGAGACCGTTTCCAAGGTTGAGACGCTGGGCTTTTTTTTTTTTTTTGGCGCGAGACAGAGGCGTCGTTTATTCGTGGTCGAATTAGTAGGTACAGGGTTTCATGAAGAATGTGTCTCTCCTCCCAAAGTTATTGTCGCACTTGAAAGCCTGTGTTGTTGGCGCTGGCTCTTGAAGTTTGCCCTTCTCTTTATTCGGTCCCCTTTGAAGTTGAGTTGTCTGCCTACCTAGGTACCTAACTTGGGTAGGTATTGTCTGTCTGTCCTCTGTCCTATCCCCTGCCTGACCGAGTCCCAGCCTCTTGTGGCGCATGCACCCGCCGCCACGCTTTGGAACGAACCATGGAGCCCTGTTGTTTAAACTGGGCGCATGATCAGTTATTTTTTTAATGAGGCCTTCTCGTCCCTTTTTGTACGTTCATGATTTATTTGGCTTTGAATTCTCCTGGTTGCACTAATGAACTGACGAGATCACTGACGCGACTTGGAATTGTCCATATTACCGTTGTAAAAGACGTGGGAGCTGAAGAGAAACATGTTCTAGTCAACATTGAGACATTCATGCTTCAATGCTGAGCAAGGAAGATGCAAGACGGATCAATGTAATTCCAATCTGAATATCAATGGCAAGTCAAACTTCACTAGGAAGGAGATGATGGAGATGATGGATATTGAATGTCTTATCTGGCATGATATGAGCAACGTTCTGACTTACCCTCGGTAGTATTTTCGTTAAATACCTACCTGCCTGGGTACCAAGCCAGTCAGCGAGGAAATTCATCAGATTGACGGCCTTGACACGCTAGTGCCCGCTTGCTACGTAGTAGAGTTTGAGATGAGATTCCGTTGAATGCTTGAAGTGTTTCACTTTCCAGCCTAGCACCTCAGGGTTATGCAAAGGTCGATCGATAAACCCATACTTAAAACCACCATCTCTCATGACTCAAATGCCTGCTATGATCATGAGTTGTGTCCATTTGAGTCGGTATTGACACTAGACCCGAAACCAGCGCCGAATGGGGAGATTACCAGTCGGTCAAGGCTCGGGGGCTTCGGCAGCCCAAGGACAAGATGACGGATGTCAGTCAGCGCAGCCAATTCAAAAAACGACGTCTCATTGGCTGTCAACGTTTAGATTGTCGAGAATTCCCATGTTCCCCTGTGCCTCTCCAACATGGAGCGAGTGGGGCTATCGACTCTGGAATGTCGTGCAGGGCATGTTAGCAAGACAGCCACGTCCTCAACCCGCGTTTCGTTGTCAAGGTTGGTTTGATTTGAAAGGCTGATGTAGTCGAGATATATAGATGCGGTTGGTACGTGTTGAGAAACAAAGTTACGAGAGGGTCAAGGTTGGAGATCGATGTAAGCGTCCGACATGGCATCCGGAGATTTGCGATACAGAAACGAATTGGCCTCTCATCCATCGACGGAGGGAGGGTCCAAGTACCGACGGGAGATGGACAAGGTCAAGAAGAACCTCGGGAATGTGACGGGAGGCTTGCGACAATGTGCATCACGTGATGTTAGATTCGTGATAATGTCCGAAGGTTGGACTCAGATAGACAGTCTGATAAACAGACAGGCATCCTAGTGCGATGCTCGTGGCGAACGAGCTGTTCTGTGGCATCTCTCAACCGCTGAAATCATCACAAAAGCCCGTGCATTGACGCAGTGGAAAGCAAAGCACGGGGCCCTGTCGAAGTCAAAAGATGCGGGTACCCGCCAAGTTCGGAGGTTTGTTGTGGGTGGAAGCAAGACGTACAGCAGCGCGTTTTTGACACTTGAACCGTTGGAAGAGAGTTGGAGGGTATCTCGAAGAGACCACGTCTGCTGTTTTGGAATGGCGCTGTTTGACTCTTCTCTATCACGTTGTTTTCACAAAAGTTGAAACCTTCGAAGCAGCTAGATTCTCTTGTTTAAAACGACGGCTAAGCATAGCGGTTCAAGACCCGGACAAGGGCAGCCGCTGGCCCCGGTTGTATGGTGGGATCCTTGGCGGCCCCTTTGAACGAGCTAAGAGTATTGCCACGTAATGACGAGAGTTCAGGCAGGGCTGCGAAAAAGAGAGAGAGAGAGAGAGACTGACAGCCGTTTTCCCCCTTGCCGACCCGGTCGCACGAGATGTCGCGAGGGGCTTGAAGTTTGTTGCACGGCTTTTGGATGCGCTGTTTGGAGATGATGCCGTCAATCTTTAAGAGTACCTGCCCAGGTACATAGTCCTAAGGTACGCAGAGGCCTACACTGCCTACCGCTTGCAACACTCTCTGCGTCTATCCTTTCTCTGCCTGGCGCGCATCGGTGTGGTTAAGCCTTGAGCACAGCGAATTGTGCATGTCATGTCACGCAAAGATGGATGGTGGACTGGACGACATTGACATCTATTGGGCGTGATTGTGGTGGCATCTGCCCGTCCGAAGCTGTGGGAGCCAAGCGTGCAAAGACAGGCCCAGGCATACCAGGGCGGTGTTTTGGTGGGCCCTGTCTTGAACCATCGCCTCCCCAGACCGTGGAGGGTTTGTTGACTAGCAGAGTTGGGCTGAAGGAGACGGCGGCGGCGGCGGCGGCGAAGATGATGATGCCGATGATAATGGACGTGGAGATGATCGTCTTGGTAAACAAAATGACAAGCCGCTCTCTGAAGACATGGCGGCGCGATTCTCGGAGCACTCGAGGCTTGGTTCTTCAGCCCAGGCAAACAAGTTATTGTGACATTGCTGCATATTGAATTGGGGTGAGCACAGCAGGGGTTAAGGGATGGACGATAGGCAGCGGGGGGGGGGGACCAAGATGGAACCTGACACATGTTCAAGTATCTCTACTTTGATCAACGTGGGCTGGCTTGAGTGACCCCTGTCATAGTCGATCTGCATCCGTCTCAGATTTGATTTTTGGGAGAAGAGGCGAATGCATCAGCCCGAGCATGGCTAGCCGTGACTAAGGCTGATAGCGTCATACGATTGGATGAGAATTCGAGAAGTCTCATGCACAAACTGGGGTGGAGGGAGGGCACTTGTTTTTGGAACACCAACACCATCACCATCAACAATCATCATACTCAGACCCGACAGCGGCAGGGGCGTACCTAATCTAACGACACGACGACGAGTGATGGTTATTGCGAGCAGGAGGAGAAGAAGACAGGGGGGAGGGAAAGCAGATCGTTTTCTGATCGTATCAGAAATGCAATATCCGTCGTTATCTCTCTCTCTCTCTCTATCTGTATCCCTCCTCCCCCTCTCTCTGGATGTGATCTTCAAAACCTTGTCACTCTCGTCGCTATCCAGCCCAGCATGGAATGACCGAATGACTAGGAAACCTCACACTAGGGGTTGAGGCTGCATTCACCATTCAATATCCGCCATGACCCAAACGGGTTCAAGGGCCTTCAAATGCTCACAGCTAACCCCTGCTTGTCCGAGCCTTGAAGCCCCACAATCCGCAGGTCCACGACCCATGATGGACATATCGATTGGTTCCGCTCCCACCATCTCCAAGGTACCGGTACCTTGAAAACCCGCCCGCATGGCCCTTTGAAGCTTGCACATCTCGAAAAAGAAGTCTCTGTTTTTCCATCCTTTAGGGTTCCATTCAATCTGGCGTTGGCTAGCGCCCAGTCCCCATTTCGAGCCCGCCGTTCAGTGGGTTAGTAGTTATCTTAAAACACATGATACGATACGATATGCTGCGCCTTTTCTATCCGCTGCCGATATCTCTTCACGAGAAGCAAGATCACTGATATTACACGCGATGTTTCTACTCTCCACGCTCAACTGCCTAGGTACCTACGTAGACAGTTAACCATAACAATGGGGACTCCGGATTGAATGCAAACCCCAGTCAGCCCCGTGCCTAGCTCCCCGTAAAAGCCCCCGTAGCTCGAGCGCGAGCAATGTCGCTTTATTCTTGGCGTTTTAATGGTACCTCGACAAGGTACCCTTCCATCCAATCCATCCTTGCAACAGGCTCGAGCTAGCAGAAACGGGGAGAGCCACAACAAGCAACAGAACGACCTGATCCTGGTGTTAGCTCGGTGCCTTGAAATAGGTACAAAGGTAGTCACTACGTAGCGGGCAGGGCAGCATCGAATCTCGGGCTGGGCTGGGTTGGCGCTGGGACGGGAGTGACCTACCTACAGGGCCACAGGCTACGGCTGTCTACCTACCTACCTACCTACCTTTCCTAGTACCTACAGGGGCGGTAGAGGCGGTACGTACCCACTCACCACTGCCCCAAGGAACCTTGAATTTCCATCATCTTTCTTCTGCATCTTCAACTCCCCTTTGCTTGTTCAAACTTATTATCTCCGTCGAATTAACCCGCCTTTGCTCGACTCTGGACTGGCCTGAAAGAGCCCGTTGACTTCCGCTACAAATTCTGCTCCCCATCGTCTGCTGCGTTCCCTCAGCGACTCTGCGCCTCTTGCGGCGCTCCCTGGACTATGGTTGCTAAGGAATTTCTCGACTCTGACAGAGTCAACTTTCTCGTCTGGAGGTTCGTCACTACCACGCTCCCGGCTCTCAACCACGACCGAAAACTAGCCAAGGGTTCCTTTATCATGATATTTGACCTATTTTGGACTTTGCGCTGACCATGCACCTCTACTCACCTGCAGATTCCTTCTTGAAGGCAGTATGTAGCACGCTCACAGCGCCGTGGCCGCATCATATCTAACCTTGGTTTCCAAACAGATTATCGAGAAGCTGCCGCGAAATTTCAGAAGGAGTGGCACGTCAAACAACCCCACAGAGATTTTGCCTTTGCGCGCCACGTTAAGAGCCATGCATTGGTCTCTGTCATCAACCGTGGCCTTCTTTATCACGCCCTAGAGCGCGAGCATGCACGAAACCTGGTGAGTAACCCCGATGCACTTTGCCAATATCAACCAGAGTTTCTGCGCCGTACCTGATCCCCCCCACTCAACGAGTCGAGGTGGGCTGTACTTTTTGACAAGGCGAGACTTCCATAACGGTCACGGGCTGACAAAAGTCGTTATGTGCAGCTGCCTCAGGATGCACCGGCGGAAGCAACCGAGGCCCTGCAGGTTGGGATTTTTGGGCCCTTGGATGCGCACCTACAGGGACGAATTGATGAGGAGGAGGACGCTGAAGGAGAGGAAATTATCGAGGAGGAGGTATCACGGAAACGAGCACCACAGCAATTATCAACTGGATCACCATCATCAAAGCGACCGCGATTAAGCCATGGCTTTGAGAACGCCACCGATGCACCGGCGGCAGTATCGGTACTGACATCGGCATCACAAACGACAGCGCCAGCAACAGTACCAATGACTGCATCGACAGCAGCAACAGTCCCAGTGACAACGCCCATGGATATTGACTCTCAGCCTGACAACCACGCATACCCTTCGCCGCTTGAGGGCGAGCAGGCGCCAGAGCCAATCGTGCGAACTGACGGTCCTGAGCAAGGCACCCAGGTTGACAAGGTCGAAGAGCTGGCTCCAGAGACCACCTTTATCCGCTTGGTAGACGAAAACAAGCATAATCATCATCATCAGAGTCCTATCCAAAGCGATGGCCGAGGCGCAACGACTCCATCACCTTCCTCGCCATCCGGTCTCGACAACGCTCCCATCCTTTTGCAGTGCGAGTGGAACCCTAGGGATCCATCCGTCCTGGCGGCTGCTGGAACGGATGCGCTAGCCCGTATTTGGACCGTCGCGCGCGCCAGCCCCTTCGAGTCAGCCCAAGATCACGTGTCACCTCAAGGCCGTTCCCTGCTCGACCGTGATATGCCCCGCGATACCACAGTCACAGCCTTGTCGTGGACCGCAGATGGCGCTGCCATTGCAGTAGCCACAGACTCAAAGAACCAGGCTTCAATTAACGTATGGTCGGCAGAGAGTGCCCACCTGCAATCGATGGAGGTATCGGAATCGCCTATCATCAAGCTCTCATGGAATCCTACAAACACGGCTCTCCTTGCCATCTCGCCCGATAAGGCTGGTGCACTTGTCACCGTGCACTACCCGCCCGCTGGCAACTCTCTTTCATATGTCCTTTCTGGTCATGACATTGCGGCGACGCCCCTTGATGCCGTCTGGACTGGAGACGCCGAATTCTTGCTATGCGGCGGCGATCTTATGCTCTGTCTACAATGTACAGATACATCAATAGTTCAGGCCAGGAAGTTCGAGACCAAGGAGGACGATAGCTTTACCCAAGTGCTCTTTGACGGACGATCGAGACTGGCTGCGACGTCCAGCGACAAAGGCACGCTTGATGTAAGAGCCATGATGTATACTCACTCATCCAATAGGCATGCTGACTATTATAGCTTTGGGACGAAGGCGGACAGAGGAGGTCTATCTCTGCTCACCAGGGAGCCATCACTACGATGCAATGGCAGCCCATTCCCGAAAACCAACACGGTGCCGACGATGAGCGACTTATTGCGACAGGAGGCGATGACTGTGCAATACTTATATGGAATGCAAGAATGCCAGAGAGTAAACCTAGGTGCTTCTTAACTATGGACTCGCCAATTATGAGGCTTGCTTTCACGCCGGACGGTGCTTTTATTGCGGGCGCAACGACAACGCAGGTCTTGATCTGGAAGGTCGGAAGCCATACCTTGCCCCGAGCAAGCTGGAGTAGGCCAGTTCATCCAGGATGGCTTAGTCCCAAGGCGAATGCCGAATCTGATGAAGAAGATGAGCATTGTTTGTGCTGGGATGCTGATGGCCAGAAGCTGGCCTATGGCTCCAACAGCAGGGTGAGTAATTGGTTCTGACCAAAAGATTTTATGCCATTTGTGCTGACGGCTGAATAGCTTGCTATCATCAACTTTCGTAGATAATGAGCGGCAGGCCCGATTTTGCAGCTTCATTATCCGACCTAGACGCTGGAAGCATATTATATCGACGCCTGCATAAGGGAGTGCCATCAGTATCCGACGCTCGGTTGGGTACGGCTTGGGACAGCAGTTGAGGCGAAAGCAATGCGCGATGAGCACACCATGAAAGTCATTAATGTCTATTCTCGCTGGGACATGGTTAGGGCAATCGACTATAGGAGCTTGCGGCGCTCGCAACGGCTCTTTCTTGTATATCACCACGACGAACAACGACCGGCTGGCTACAGCCTAGCAACAAGCTCCTCCATTGACACATATGCAACACAATACGACTTTGGTACATCTCTACAAACGAACTTTTGTTGACGAAGGAACACGGATAGAGGTTATAGGAGTACAACCGATATGGCTTGCGCGTTTCAACCTTATATTTGTATTTTTGGATCCGGCTGGGCGATTTCGGCGGTTTCTTTTGGGTTCTAGGGCATCTGGAGGACAATCAATGAATGTGGAAGTGACGTGGCCGGGGAGGTGCTGGTTGCGTAGAATGCATCATGTCCAATTCCCCTCATGTTGTTTCGGTGGGCTTTTTGCACAATATCTGTACGAGTATATACCAATTGGGGCGACGAAAGGCGCAGAAAAACAGGATTTGGCTCAACATACGGAGTTGGGGCTGGTTCTAGCCAGACCAGGAATATAGCGACAATTAGCTGACAGTTGTCCATGGTTCGTTATCCGCGACATTTCTTGAATTTGATGGTGTAAAGGACGGCAGATGCTATCCAATAGTGATGGAGAAGACCAGCGTGTAGAGACTGCATCAAGATCTGCTGTAGACTGGTGGTTTGACGGGGTGTGCCGACGAACGAATACATTGACCTTTCCGATGCCCTCCTTGAAAAGGGTAAGCCCTGAGTCTTGGGGATTGAGCCAACAAGCCATGACGCGTTATCAACCAATGCTGGTACAAATATACTTGAGCAATGCATGTATTGTTGAGGCTCAGCAGAAAGACAAGACAAGAAAAGGGAGAACAAGGCAATCCAAAACGCTGGAACACCCGTAGGCGGTAGATCTTCCCCTCCTTGCCTCGAGTGGTCATATTTGACAGATGTGCCTGATTGGAGGGCTCTGTACAAGAGAGACAAATATGAGACACCACGCAGCCTTTTCTTGCATGTCTCAGCTGTAGCCTGTAGGTCAATTGTCATGAACAGGTCATTTAGCTTAGTTGGGAGAGCTTGTGCTCAAAATGCTGTGATGGGGAGCCGTTGGTGGATAGATCTATTCAGTGAATCATGATATTTGAGTTTTTCATAATGAGAAATACTCTGTTGTATATACTTTTACATGATATGTGAGTCTTTCACATCGCATCTCATATCGTCCCCGTCTCGCTCGCTCGATCTATCTATCTACCTCATGGCTAATACATAGTCTAGTCCAAGCGCCAATGCCCTATCCCTAATCCCCACAAGCTTTGCCTGGGGTGATTTTTTCCCTTTGATTTCTATTTCCTTTTGAGACCATGTGCATTTGTATCTTGCCTTAGTCCTGTCTTTCTCTCAGCTGTTTTTCTTTTCCATCAATTCACTTCCAGGTTTATGTGAGTGAGAGACCACGTACATACATGCCCCGCTTTGAGGGGCAGGTGGTGATTGAAAAAACAGTATCTACCCAAGTACCCATCTAGTGGGCCTATTAGAAGGAGGGGGTTGTTAAATTGACATGACTCCCCCAATAGTCGTCCCCGTCAGATCTTACCTTCCCAGTCCTCTTTCTGTGCTAAGCCTGAGCTATCGCTGCTTTGCCCTGAGCAAAGGCAATCGGGTGGGAGGGAGATCAACCTGAGGTAAATGCATTGCCTTATTTTTGGCTGCTGCGCTGTGAGGAGGGATGACTAATACAGGAAAATAGTCGGGCCGCGTATACGCACTCGCCCAATTACCTGATTGTACCAGACCGGTGCGTGTACGGCTTGCCCGATCGGCGGGCAGGACGACTATAAGTGCCTCCCACAGACATTGACTCATAGTTCCCACATCCTAACCGTGGAGCAATTCTCGTAAAAATCCTCTCGTCACCACCTACATAATAGCACGATTGTCGACAAGAAAGCCTAGTCATCACTCCCAATTGCTACTACGCCCTTCTTCCCGACGTCAATTGAAACCAGGAGAGCCCATTATGTGTGGAACTTGCAACGGAGACTCTGCTGGGGGCAACCCCGCGGCGGCCACCACTTCAAACGTCGACGCTCCCTCCAACGCGACAGCCAACAGTGTCTACCCACCCCAAGGCCAACCCAAGACTACCAATTATCAGTCCGTTCAAGACAACATCTCCAACGTGAACAGATTTCATATTATCGAAAGTACGCTCAGAGAGGGCGAGCAGGTAAGCATTTTGCCCTACCACGGGAGCCATTAGGAATTTTCACTAGAAGTCAAGCTTGACTCCCATTCCTGTTCCGCGGCCTAATCGATCACAGTTCGCAAATGCATTCTTCGACACGGAAACCAAGATTAAGATGTGAGACTCGAGGCGCCGCATGGCACCAGATCAATAGGCTAGATGCTGATCAGATAGTGCTCGTGCCTTGGATAACTTCGGCGTCGATTATATCGAAGTAACATCCCCCGTCTCGTCTCCTCAGTCATTCGAGGACTGCAAGAAGATCTGTCAGCTCGGTTTGAAGGTTAATCCCGATCCTTTTCTTCACTCGCCAAGGTGGTCGAGCTGGCGTTCGATATTGACTATGTATAGGCCAAGGTCTTGACCCATGTCAGAGCCAACATGGACGACGCGAAGAAGGCAGTTGAATGTGGAGTAGATGGTGTTGATCTGGTCATCGGAACGAGCAGCTATCTGCGTAAATACAGTCATGGCAAGAGTATGGAGATGATTCAGAAGACTGCTATCGAAGTCATTGAATACGTCAAGAGGTGAGACCTTGGCCTCACTCGTGCCGGAACCACGAACGCTGACCTATGATGCAGTGCTGGTATCGAAGTCCGCTTCTCTTCCGAGGACTCTTTCCGTTCAGACCTTCTTGAAATCCTTACTCTTTACAAGGCTTGCGATAAGGCTGGTGTTCACAGGGTGTAAGTTTCTCTGACAACAGCCGCCGGCGGTCAGGCACTGATATACGATAGGGGTGTTGCAGACACAGTAGGGGGGGCCACGCCGAAGATGGTCTATGATCTAGTTCGAACATTGCGAGGTAACTCAACGAATTCGAGATTTAAAATGCAGGAAAGTTTCGCTAATACTGAGCCTAGACGCCGTTGGCTGTGACATTGGTATGTTCCCTGTCTGAATGTTCATACGGCTTGCTAATCGACAGAAACACATTTCCACGACGATACTAGCTGTGCTGTGGCGAACAGCCTAAGTGCCCTTGAAGCCGGGGCGACTCATATTGATACAAGTAGGTTCTTATCCCAATTATCTCTTTCCCCCATTTCCAATAAACTTGTCTAACGGAGCTAGGCGTATTGGGTATTGGCGAACGTAACGGCATCACTCCGCTGTAAGTATACCCCATAGCCTAGTGTATATCAGAACACTAGAATGAGGGTGTTGCTCACATTGAAATATAGCGGCGCCTTTATAGCTCGTATGGTTGTAACTGCTCCTGAGTACGTTACTAAGAAGTATAATCTCAAAGCGCTCAAGAGCCTAGAAGAGTTGGTTGCCGATGCGGTGCAAATCAACATTCCGGTAAGATGCACTTATTTTGCTACTCGTAACACACGTCACTAACACTCAGCTTGCAAGTTCAACAACCCAGTCACTGGATTCTGCGCTTTGTGAGTCCTCCCCCACGTTTGCGCCTCGGGTCCAGAAAGTCCAACAAATTTACCGACGCCACGGCTGGTTGTACATAACCTTGAATCACATTTACTAACAGTGGAATAGTACGCATAAAGCAGGCATTCATGCTAAGGGTATGCTAAACAAAGTCACTTTACCTTTTACTCTCTTGTTAATTCTTGTAGCAATCATCGCGAACCCATCGACCTACGAGATCATTGATCCTAGCTTATTCGGACGTAAGTGTTCCCAAGTGTTTCTCAGTTATCATTCAGGAGCTCACCTTACAACAGTTACACGCTATGTCTCGATCAACTCAAGAATCACAGGATGGAATGCCGTCAAGTCGCGTGTGGAGCAACTTAACCTTAAGATGACTGATGAGCAGGTTAAGGAAGTGTATGTTTCTCCCCTCTGAACTCTTACTACCAGTAGGCAAGATAAGACACAGACAATTACTAACCGCCGGAAAACAGGACTGCCAAGATCAAGCAGATGGCCGATATCCGTCCCTTGGCTATTGACGACACCGACAGCATTATTCGCTCGTACCACTTGGGCCTGGTGCAGGAGTAGTAACATGGATGAGGCGGTCTTGTGTGGGTAATTGGGCGCTTTTAGGTATTGGAAAAGTACTGAATTTGTATTCATCGCCATTCTACAAATGGGCGTCGCAAGTTGAACACACATAGATAAACCCGCTGGAATTGGAGCAGTCGATCGAGAGCAGAGGGTCCCGAGCCAACACGTTCCCAAGAGTGGTGTAGTTGGCCCGCGCCCTTAATAAGGTATGATTGCTATTGGTCAACCTCGCTCCAACTCTCACAGCTCGTGCTGTAATGTTTATACACCTGCCCTGACCATCAGACTCGAAAGAACGATCACTGTGACGGTCACCTGAAAAGCCCCCCGCCTCGTAGGTATGCTTTCAAGGGCCTCTGATGCAACGAAATGATCCATGTCGCAGTCATGAAGCTATGAAGGCATCGGACTTTGTTCTCCTCATATTCGTAACGAAGCCCGTTCCCCCTCTGACATCTCGAAACCGGGCTCACTAGCTAATCTGGCCTCAGCGCCTCGCCGCTGGCGCGAACAACTGCATCCTGAGCCGTGGCCAAGGTCGCATGGATTTGATGGAGTACAGTGTAGGTTTTAAAGTTGCATTGGTAGTACACTAAGAGGTTTATATGCAGCCCATCGAAGGGATAGGCGAGGTTAATTAAGGTGATTTAAGTTGATGCTTACGGAGCCCGTGTGATCAGAGCCTGAGGAAGAGCGGCGTTGCTGACTAACCAGGTCAGGATGAGAGCTGCCACAGTTTCGTGGATGACTACACAGGTAGGCAACTGGAGAGTTTTGTGGAATTCTTTCTTTTTCCTTCTCTTCTTTATGAGAACCAAGGTTGTTTATCTGTGAATCACTCACTGGATACGCAAGCTTGCTGTAACCAGTCTGCGTCCCTCTAAACCTCTACTCCGCTATAAACTGGAATCTCCAACAACAACAACAACAACAACAATGGCATCCTCATCAACGCCAAAATCACAATATCACCAGCGCGTCCGCTCTTCAGAATGGACGCCCGAGATGCGCGATAGACAGGCCCGTGGGAAGAATCCCTATAGCAACAGCGATGATAGTGACGTGAGCGACCCTGAGCCTATGCGTCTAGGAAGGCGGTATGTCCCCCTCTCACATACATTTACTCCATCTCTCTCTTTTGCCCCATGTAGCGCTAAGCTAAGCTAGCCATACCCACCATAGCCGCATCACTGAGTCACATATGGAAAGAGAGCGCAAAGGAGAGGCAATGTACGTTCTCGATAACCCAGAAGCTCTCATGGCACACGCCCAAGCCAGTGGCGACGTAAGCACCCTCCCCCGTGTGATGCGAGCTTTCACTGCTAAAGCATTACATTTCAGAGCATCGCCGGCCAACGGCTTCGCTTCATGCGTCAATTGTGCGGTTTTGACGATAAGCATGACGATATTCCCCCTTCTGCGTCCTCGGGACGGGGTAATAAGAGTCGCCGGGTGAGCGATCGAGTATCCCGATAGCACAATACGACGAATGTTGTATTTGTACATTCTTAACGAGCTCTTACGATCCTTGGAGCGACTTTCACGGTTTCGGTAGTCGAATCGGATTCAGAAAAACAAACAATGCATGGCGTTTTTGCCTTCTTTCTATTTGTCGTTATAGCGTTGTGCTGGTATCCTAATGATATGCATGTGCATGTATGTGTATGTGTGTGTATGTTTGTCCATCAACAACTACACTACTTAGCCAAGTCCACCCCCCGTCTTGTACGTCGAGATTCGCTAACTCGATCAAAGTGCCCAAACCAAATCGAACCAATACTAAAGCAACAAAATGCCCAAACAAAACGCCGTAGAATGCTGTATCATGGATATAAAACCACTCCATTGTGCAAAAATGTCTAAGCATATCTCATACTGCGCGTCCTTCCCTGCCACCCATTGTTGTTATCAAGAGGTGCATAGGTGTAACCGCCTTGCGGGTTGCTCGTGTTGGTACCTGGAGCATATCCAGGCCAGGCGGTCATAGCTGGCTGTTTGGCAGCTTTGCGGCGAGCCATACGTCGTCGGATGCAGCTCCAGCAGCAACAAGACACGCCCAGTACGAGGAGTGCAGCGAGAACGGATCCCACAGGAATGGCAATATTCCTGTTGTTCCTAAACCAGTTCTGAATCTCGTTCCAGGTTGAAGCGCCCTCACAGTTACCATTCTGGCATCTGCCTCCTCCACCACCGCAAGGGGTGCCATCGAGGAAGTTCTGGTTTCGCTGCGTACAGAAGCCATCGTCTGAAGTTTCACACGACAAGAGGCAGCTGTTGCTGCAAGCTCGTACATCCGATGCCGAGGTAGTGTTCTGGTAGTTTGCTCGGCACTGCTCATCTCGGGACGTGCACTGACCCGAGGCGCACTCGAGTCCATCACCACAGTCATCGCCGTCGTCGTTGTGTGTATCCTTGGGACATAACGCGCTGTCTCCTGAGCATGTTTCCTCAGGATCACAAGGACCTGTACTAGATCGGCAGACGGTTCCCGAAGAAGCGAACCTGCATGAATCCGTACAACAGTCTTCGTTGGAGTTGTCACATTCAGCCTCGCCCCTGAACCTGCAAGTACTTGGGTCACAACACTGGTTGTCGCCACAGCCTTCCTCTCCGCCACAATCACAATCCTCGCCTTCTTCGACGATTCCGTTGCCGCATTGCTGACCTGAGATGGTCCTTACATTTCTGTTGTCGGTGAGACACTCCGCGTTCACATTGCGCCTGAAGCCCGAACAGATGTTGCCGATACTGCAAGGCGAGAATTCACTAATACCTTGCCTAGACGATGGGTTCATGATGAAGTCACCTCGGGCGTCACATGAGCTCGTACTCAAGGGGCAGCAAGACTGCGAGTTTGATGACACTGGACAGGAGCTCTCAGTGCAATCGTGGACGGCACCAAAAGTGTGACCCGTCTCATGGGCAAAAACCTGCCACTCTGCTGAGGTTCTCACCACAACATTGGCTCCAGCGACCGTCTCTTCTTGGCCTCCACCGGCATTGGAAGAAGCGCCGGGGCGACATAGCTGACCTAGCCACGCGAGACCGACAGCAGAGTCCGTGTTGCAAGTGCTCAGAAGGGTCCAGTAGGCGTTGGTATCTTCAAACTGACCGCGCCACCTTGAAAACAGGTTCAACCGGTCAGACAGGTCGACACTGCTTGAACATCTTTGGTTCCAAGGAGCTGTCTCTGAAGGACTACCGGGGCATGATCCGTCACTGATGGTAAGATTTTGAATACCGAGCGAAATGTTAAATGTGCTTTCGTAAACCTCAGAGGCTTCGTTGACCATCCTGATGACGCTTCTTCTCAAAGCCTGGGATGAGTTGAAGACGGCAGTGTATCCACAGTCTGTTGCGATTCCTAAGAGTGCAACCCTCCTACTAGTTGGGCAACCCGTGACAGAGCCAATACTCTCCTCGAGATCTACGCTAGTGCCGCCATCGCCCGGATATCCGATGTCGAAATTTTGGCGGCCAAACAGGGATCTAGACTTTGCCGCACCGAACGTGTCAAAATCCTGGAGCTCGTGAAACCTGCTGTTGAAACCCAGATTGTCGGAATTGCAAAGCGCAGCGGATGAGGCATCGCGCTTCTTCAGCTCATTTGGATTAAAAGACATGATATCAGAGTCCCGCCAGACAACCATGATTTCGTCATTATCCTGCAGGGCCGACAAGACAGGGTCGTCTTCGTGTCGAAGCTGTTGGTAGTTGGCGCCTGTCTGAATGTGATGGTGGTTGCCGTCGATTCGTAGTGTTCCCTCAAACACAGGCTCTTTTCCATCGCGATGGAACATGATTCGCGCCCAACCAGCCTTTGTCCAGCCTTCTCTTCCCAGACGCTGAATGAAAGCAGCGCCCTTGTAGACCATGTCTTCCTCCCGCTTTACTGTCTCGACGGATTTGACGGCGCCATCGGCGCCAAGGTGAGTGATAGCGAAGCTCTCGTGTAGAATATCGTGGTTGGGTTCGAGCTTGAGTCGGATCTTCTGTTGGCCATTGTGGAGGGAGAAGAGGAGGTCGAAATGTGAGTCTGCGCGAATACGGTGGGACGGTGTGTTGATGACGGCTTCATCGATGAAGGAGACGTAGTTGACGGCGTTGCGCTTGACAGAGCTTGCTATAGAAGAGGTTAGGAAAGATTCAAGAGGGATCAGTTTGTTTCTAGTCTGACATACCTATTGAAGACTCAAAGAAGAGAGCGACACCTGCAACAGCGGTCGCGATAGACCGTAACGAAACCATGGTATTGTCAGACCCCGAGAGGTCCTATAGAAAGGAGAAGGCTGCGCGCCAAACAAAGGTGATGTTACAACAAGGCCATGCAGTGATAGTAAAGTGTCGAGACTTTGTTGAAGCTGAACGTGGGACAAGAAAAAGTATATATGGAAGCAGTACGATAAGATGGGGTGGAAGGTAAGACGAGAGGATCGTCAAGGTTGTAAGACAAAAAAGGCCGACCTAATGTGGAAATCGGGAACTTATCAAGTTCTGGGTGCTAAATGACAAGTGGAGAAGAGGATTCGGAGGCCGGGAGGTACCAGGAGGTTTCGAGATACAAATAAATAAAAATAAAGAAGAGGAGGGGAAGATAGCAAAAAAGAAAGAAGAAAAAAACACATGTATTTCCCCCCTTGTCAGATTGATCAGCACTAGTTTTGAACAATTGCTATGGAAGACAGAGAAAAAGAGACACAAAATGTTGTAGCGGAGAGTTCCTTCTCCTCTACTACGTACATGCGTAGTTCAATCAAGGGAACAAGCCATCTCAACGGGGTATGCCAAGGGCTCCAAAGGCCGGGGTGTGAATGCTGGGGGGACAACCCAAGGGCCTTGGCCAGCGAATCAAAGCTCAAAGGCCGCGCGGTTCTTTCATGGCATAGCCTCCTCGAAGGCGCTTGGGTTGACCTGACCGTTGCTGTCGACTATTGGCAGCCAGTCAACCATGTCAAAACTTGGAGTGTGTTGTGTTGAATCATAGATTTGAAACTATCCACAAACAGCGGTGCTGAACGTGTTTAGTGATAAGACAAGAAAATCTCACTGATTTTTATTCTGTTCTATATTCTGTTCTGGCTCTTGTTGCTGCCTTGATAGTTATTGTTCTCGTATCCAACGTGGTTAATGTTTATACACAGGCGGCCTCCCAAGCCTCGCCGACATATCCGACCAACAGTGGGCGTCAATCAATGTACCTATTTCGTATCGAATGTATGTGCATGCTATATTCTAGGGCCACGTCGTCATTCACAGGACGAAAACCCCCCTAAACCCCAAATGTGTTGGTTTCCTCGCTACTGGTGATTTTGATCGTCAATCATCTTGGCGTTGACGACTTCCACTATCGGACATAGGGGCTTTAATGACAGCTTTGACACCGAGCAAATCACGCTTCCCTTCGGAGCATTACTTATTAATCGGGAGGCTACGTACACTTGTAGTATCCAATAGTCGAGTCAAGTCAAATGCAGGTGGCGTGGCTGATACCGTGTTTCATCCGCGGCCGCACCCGGGACACCGGGAACCGACTTTCATCATTAATGGATTACACGGCTTTCTGCCTTCCAGCCTTCCAGCCTTTCACTGCCTCCAATAAGCTGACAATATCAAATCATCTCACTCACCAACAACACGGACACAGCCTTAACTACCACGGTCTGCACCTCTATGTAAAAAAAAAAAAAATTTAGTATAAAGAAAAATGATGACGACTCCCCCCCTCCATCGTTGACGTCTCACCCTCCATCGGACTTAAAGTCAAACCTTCCAACAACTCCGAAAGCGAAGCCCTTGATACTTCTACAGTCTAGACTGTCTTCTATTCCACGCAACGATGCAGAAAATAAGCTTAATTCTGGTCCCTGTCTTTTGACATTTTGACAGTTGCTTCACCCAGAACATCTCTACTATCTCCATCCCACTTCTTATCCCACCAGCATCTCTGTAATGTGCACACGCGTCCCTGCAGGCCCGAGCAGGCGTCATATGCAGTCAAGATTTTTTTTTCCCTTCTTCTTTCCGATGCCGTTCCAGGCAAACCTCCAGTCTATCGATAGATAGTTAGTGGTCTAGACTAGCACAAACACCCCATCTCCTTTTCAATACTCTGTATAGCTTATCTTGCCATTTCCATCAACCCAGTATTCGCTCATGGCTCAAATTATTCGACTTTCTTGTCTGTCTTATTTGTCCTGCAATAGCAAGTACAAAAATCTTGGGTGTATACAAATCAACTCGCAATGCTCATAAATAAACTTCATAAAAACGGTTCCCTTCCCATCCCATCCATCAAAGTCCCCTCTCACAGATCATGACCCCAAAACACCGCACACTTTTATTCCGGGCCGCTTATCGACCTGCCCTGTGCCCATTGGTATTATATAACTCCACTAGACAAGATGCATCCCCTTCTCTTGTGTCCTCCTCATTCGCCGTCTACTTGCGCTTGGCATCGTGGACAGCCTTGATAATCTTATCAACAACAGAGGGATCAGACAACTGCGTTTTGTGTTAGCCGCCAACTTGACTATTGCAACGAGGCTCAAACGTACTGTGGTAATATCCCCAAGCTGGTCTTCTTCGCCAGCAACAATCTTCCTTAAAACTCGTCGCATAATCTTGCCACTTCGTGTCTTGGGCATATCCGGCACAATGTACACCGCTTTGGGCGCAGCAAATGGTCCAATGCTCTTACGCACTTGGACAATAAGCTCTTTCCGGAGAGCGTCTGTTGATTCAACACCCTCCTTGAGATCAACAAATGCATTGACAGCCTGGCCGGTGAGCTCATCAGCAATACCAACCACCGCCGCATCAGCCACCGAGGCATGTTCCAAAAGAGCAGCCTCAATCTCAGCAGTCGACAGGCGGTGACCACTGACATTAACGACATCATCGACACGACCGCGGATCCAGTAGAAGCCCTCGTGGTCTCGAGCAGCACCATCACCAGTAAAGTAGTAACCCTTGTAAACATCGAGATATGTCTCTGTGTATCGCTTGTGGGCTCCCCAGACAGTCCGAGCCATGCTAGGCCACGACTGTTTGAAGGTTAGCACACCCTCAACGTCGTTGCCGTGGATTTCTTGGCCAGTGACGGGGTCGATAAGCGCGGGCTCTACGCCAAAGAAGGGCAGAGAGCAACTGCCAGGCTTAGTTGGGGTGATTCCGGCCAAGGGGGTGAGGACGTGAGAGCCGGATTCGGTCTGCCAGTAAGTCTGTCTCCAATGTTAGCATGCATCATCTTGTAGAGATTATTTAACAACTTACGTCGACAATGTGGCACTCCTCCTTGCCAATGACTTCGAAGTACCATTTCCAGATTTCGGCGGCAATGGGCTCACCGACTGAGCCCAAAACACGAAGATGGGCAAACTTGCCTCGAACGTGCTCATCGCCGGCACGCTTGAGCAATCTCAACGCAGTAGGAGCAACGTAGAACTGCGTGACGTTGTGCCTCTCAATAATATCCCAGTATCGCGAAAAGTTTGGGTACGCAGGTGTGCCTTCAAAGACGACAGTGGACACACCGAGCATTAGGGGAGCGTAAACGACATAAGTGTGACCGGTAATCCATCCGACATCACCGCCACAGAAGTATCGGTCGCCTTCGTGAATGTCAAAGACATATTTGCCGGTCATGGCAGCACCCAGGAGGTAGCCCGCCGTGGTATGCAGAACACCCTTGGGTTTGCCGGTGGAACCGGAGGTGTAGAGAAGGAATAGGGGGTCCTCGGAAGCTACAGGCTCAGGAGGGAAGTAGTTGGGCCACTTCTCAACCTCCTCATGCCACCAGAAGTCGCGGCCGGCAGTCCAGGGTATCTCAGAACCGGTGCGCTTGTAGACGAGAACGTTTTCAACACCAGGACACTGCTTAAGAGCATCATCGACAATCTTCTTGGTGCCAATCAACTTGCCACCTCGCTTGCCTTCGTCGGTTGTGATGACAACCTTGCTGCCAGCATCAACGACACGGTCGCGAAGCGAGTCGGAAGAGAAACCAGCAAAGATAACCGAGTGCACGGCGCCGATACGAACACAGGCCAGGAGAGCGATGATAGCCTCAGGAATCATGGGCAGATAGATGGCAACGGTATCGCCCTTGCGGACGCCCATCTGCTTGAGAACCCAAGCAGTCCGAGAGACCTCACGAAGCAGCTCGCCATATGTGACATTGCGGCCCTCGCTAGGCTCATCGGCCTCGTAGATAATGGCAACACGATCGGGATCCTTGAAGGCGTGGCGGTCGACACAGTTGTAGGAGGCGTTGAGACGTCCCTCGTTAAAGTATGAGACATCGGCGTTCAGAAGCGAGCCGCTGCGGGTAGTCTGGAAATCGCGATCCCAGGAAATGAGCTCGCGAGCACGCTCGGCCCAGAACTTTTCGGGTTGAGTGATGGATTCCTTGTAAAGTCGCTTATACTCCTCGAGGTCTATCACAGTGGGTCAGCTCCGGCTAAGGCTCCGGTGCGGAAGCCGGGATCACTTACTGGCAAGGTGGGGTCGGTGGGGATGTTCTGCAGGTCGCAAGGTTAGCAGGAGCCAAGTAAATGGAGCACGATGGAGACGAAACAAGCAAGAGAACCATAGCAAATTCTAGCGAGAGCAATTGCGGCGGGTAATTTTATCTCAACAGAAAACAAAGGGGTGGGTTGTCATACTGGCAAACATGCGCTGGGGAGGATCTAAGTGAGGCGTCAGCGATCAAGTTCAATCATCAACCGGACTTGGTCGCGTGAGCTTACGGTAGGTATCGACAAGGTGAGCTTCAGCAACCACGGGAGGTTTTGTCTCTTGAGCAGGAGCTGGAGCCTCCTGACCTCTCAACGAGGTAGTTTCAGTGGCTGCGGGAGCAGGAACCGGAGCCGCAACGGCCGAGGGGATGGCCTCTCTGGAAATGGACTCGGGAGCCTGAGAGCTGGGTGCGATACGCACTTGGGTTTGCTCGACGGTTGCCATTGTTCCTATCGGTAGGGGATATTTTAAAACGACCTTTTCCCGTTGAGCGCGACGGATGCGGCTGTACAACGTCGATGAGGGGCAGCGTGGCCGTGGAGCTTGTCAGAACTGCGTGTAAGGGCAGTGCTCACAGCTTTCGGCGTTGCTGTTCGGAGGGTTGTGCGAAGGTCGTGTAAAGAGCTGAAGCGGTGGAATTGAAAGGGAGAGTGGCGGTGGTGGTGAAGAGGAAGATAAAAGTCTTGGTTGGTTCTTGAGAAGGGGGGATGAGCAGGAGAAATAGTTGAGGCGTAGCTAAATGTTTTATTATAAGGTCGGCTCCGGTCTGCGGGGGACTTTCTGACTTTCTTTAATGGATGGCAAATGGATCCGTCGCCATTGGAAGGTCCGGCCGTTGGGTCGGGTTGTCAATAGTGCCTGTACCAACCAGCTCGAACCCGAGCTGCGGCCGGCGAACCGGGGGGGATCTTGCCGTGATCCTTTCCCCCGAGCCATGTCCCGAAGAACCAAGAGCGGCTCCCGTCTGCCAATATTTGCGGGCTGCAATGACTACAGTACCTGGGCATGTGTGGGCATGCTACAGTAGGGAGTACTGTAGCTTGAGTTTGTGATCGTCACTAGACACTTGACCTATTCGCCGCCGGTTAAAGATGCTTCACTAAGGTATGTAGTGAAGATCCCGGTCAAAGTGGCCAATATTGAACACTGGGCAATGATGTACAGTAATAATCTGCCTGCTCGACTTGGAAATTCCTAGATCATCAAAGGGGATATGACGTTTTTATTGTAAAACTGTCGACGCACCAAGCGTGTTCATAATGTTTTCTGTCGTCTTTGATTGCTGCTCTTTTTCAGTGTCTAAGTCACTATCATGGGCATATCCCGTCATGGATGCCACCCATCCATACATAGATACCAACACGTAACGGAGCCTTCCCGATGCCCTACACCCCGAAAGAAAAACTACTTTTTTATGGCGCTTCTAGTTCGGTTACAGCTATACTACCAGGACTACCTTGTCTATCCTGCGCGTGTTCAGAACGCTTTGTCAACTCAGCGTTACTCGTCGAAATGTAAGAGCCAAGTACTACTACAAAGGCCTCATAACAATCCGCCCATATGCCGTCATTCTCAGGCTTCTATACTATACTTGTAAGAAAAAAAAAGTTGTAGTATTTTTAACAAGGGCGATGATATATCTATCTTCCAGGAGCTTCCAGTATTTGCGTCAAAGGTGCCGCTGCCGGTGTGTTTCTGCTGAGACCCTGCTTGATGCAGCATGCCGAACTATCTGCGGAAGTCCTCTCATGCCAAGAACGACAAGGGTAGATCTGCATTGTACACGAGATCCATTTAGCATCAGAGAAGTATTTAACAGCAGGGAATGACAGTTTTCACACTCCGAATCAAAGATTGGCATATGTCAACAGTAACCGCCGTGCGTATTCCAAGTGATAACCACAAGATGGCTACAGCTACCAGTACTGAAGCCAATACAGAAAAACACTAAATAGTTATTAATACTCGACCTGAATGACGAAATGCGCCCAGTACGGGAGCTTCCTATGGGGCCAAATACGGAAGAGATGGTGCTGTAGTGATAAAACGTGTTATGTGATTGACGGCAGAGGTGGAGTTTTGGAGACTCAGCGGGCGGTGGAGCCTGCGTAAGGCGTTGCATCTCGCCAAAGCCATGCAGGACGGTGCCGCCATCTAAAGGAACGAAGAAGTCGCTAAGAACTGCACATTCAACATTAGTTTTCTTTACAAGCTTGATATTTTTTTCATAAACTATGCCAAATCTACAAGCATTGGTCCAAGGCCCAAGATCTGCCAGGCTCCTCCAAATATTCTGTTTTTATGGAACCAAGGACACGGGTTCCATAACTCAACCCCACCCGCCGCCCTGGTTAACTAACAGCACCTCATGCACGTTGCCATGTTGCAGCTGCAGGCCCAACTTATGCCCCTCACATCCCCCCGCATTCGGGGTCGAGATTTGGAGATACCATTGGCCCACTTGATCCTCCGACTTCGCCCCTCGACTTTCAGGGTCTAGTTCCCTATGAGCTTCTCAACAAAGTTCAGTGACAACGACGACAACAATGTCGAGTGCCGGCCATTCTTAATATGTTGCAGCCGGTATCTAGCGTTAGGTATGTTGCCTGGTCTCAAGCCACTGGTGCCATTACCTACAGCCTACGCTCAGGACAAGGTACCTGTCCAACACCTGCATTTCAGCAGTATATTTTCTTCAGTCGTAACGATCAAAACCAGGTCGTCAACCAGTCGACGCTGTTCCGCCAAAGATTCTGGTCTCACTCCCGATTCACGGACTTGGACGTACATAAAAACCAGAACCGATTCTTCGTCTCGCCGCTAGCCTCGCTTGAGATCGCTCCTTATGATCACCATCCCCAATTGGTATTCCCCAACCCACACCTGGAAACTCAACCCCTCCTCCTCCATGCTTGTGCCCCAACGGTCGGCTATAAGTCAATCTCATAGCCGAAGCCACGAATGGTTGTGGCTTCAGTTGCTACGAGCCACGCTGGTGATCTAGAACGTTGCCGTCTGGCCGTATCTTCGGGACTCGACCGAGATGTCAATCATGCAGTGATGGGCGAGCGAACGGAGGTTGTGCGATGATGGAAATGGCTGCCTTGTCCTTGCTTGTACAGTGCTTGTGAGAATTATACCCTGTCTCGAACATAGTCCGCTCACCCTATCTGCCTTCACCTCCCCTCATCCAGCTGACTTACTTCATGAGTTAACTTGCCGAGGCTATCCCTCGTGGCTCTGCGTCGTCATACACCGCTCATATGTAGTATTCAGTAACGACGTCCTATTCTCGGGTATGTACTGCTCTCTGAATAACTCCCTCCGCCGGACGCTCACTAGTCTCTGCCTAGATCTGGCACCGAACCTGACTCAGAGTTAAACTTGTAATCTTATTATCTAAAGGCAATCGCAATCGGAGTATTAGTACTGTCATTTTATTTAACAATTCATTGTTGCTTATTACTTCAATAAACATGTTCCACACACTCAATGGGTAGTGACAGGCCTTGGCGCTACATAAAGATAAGCACACTTATAAGTACTCGTACAAGGATGATGATAATCTTCAGTTGACGATTCAATTCACGGCCAATGACACAACTTCCATTTCCCCATGCATCCTAGTCAGGTACACAGTGGCTAGAGGTAAGCAAGGTTCCGTTTCCCCATTCCCCGCCTCATCGTCAATCCTCGTCCCAGGCACCCCACGATATGCAACCTGTTGACTTACCCTATTGCCAATATATCATCAACATGGAATCCGTCATTATTGATCATATATGCCGAATGCAATTTTAAGGCCTGGGCAGCCAGCGAAAGAGGACAATATGAGCATGTTCTTGAACGAACGGTGGACAGAATAGAAAATCAACATGGGGGCTTTTCTTTAGCTCGTGTAAAGTTGTGCCAGATAGATCTCCCTAAACGCCGAACATTTACTATTATGATTACATATCCATGCTCATCAGATACATCTCGACAATCCTCATAAACTTTGCTACGAAAGCCTCCAGGTGAAAGATGACCTTGGTTCCCGTCTTGATGCGATGCTCATAGAAAGCAGCCCATTGAATAACCTCGCCTTTCAGTCCATCGTCAACAAGAGCAATCAGCTTGAATGTCAGTGTCTTGAGAATAGTAGTTGGAGGGATGCAGTGCGTCAACAGGTCGTAGAGCTTTGACCGCACTTGCAGGATCCTGGCTGGCGTGTGTTCCTCGTAGATCTCCTTTGCAATCTGCCCGATGAGGGCCTCCCAGTCTGCTGGCGGGATAGGTGTACTATCTGCGACCTTCTCACTATGGCTTGGGTTAGCTTCTGTCTCCAGACTCCGACTTCAGGCTAGTATTAGGGTAGACTTACTTTTGCGCATGTACGGCTTCGTACATGAGTAGCGCCCGTCGAAGATTTCGCCCACTTTCTTCCGCTATTCGCTGGTATAGACCCTTAACCACGGGCCAACCCTCCTTCTTGGCAGATGCGACTAGCACATCACAAATTTCCTCGTGGGTTGGGGCTGCGACTCTGACCAGTAGAGTTCTCGAGCGAATTGGCGCAATAATATTGGCAGTCGAGTTTGCCAAGAGAATCAGCCGCAGGTTTGGTGAGTACTTTTCCATTGTTCTTCGCAGAGCCGCCTGCGCATCCCTTGTGAGGTGGTCTGCTTCGTTGATAACGACGACCTTGAACTTTTGCTTGGCTGATTGGTCCACCTGCTGCGTTTGAGCTACCTCTTTAAGGAGGTCCTGAACGACGACTCGGTCATAGTTTCCAACATCGGAGGGTGTGATTTCGAGGTGGTAGATGGAGGCGACAATATTGAACTCGAGTTTTCGGTTACTAGTCGTCTGGAATACTCGGGCATCGATTTTGATCTTCTCCACGCCTGGCCCGTAGAGCTCCTTCAGCGTAGCGACGATTCGGGTCTTCTTTCCAGCACCTGAAGGACCATAGACAAGTAGATGGGGGAAGTCACCGCTTTGGGCCTGAGAAGGATAGTAGTCAGCATTGAGTGTTCTTCTATGCTGGTTTCAGGCTCAATTACTTACGAGGGATCGAAGTCGATCTGACAGCTCATTGTGGTAGGTGAGAGCCTCGAGTGACCGTGGTCGATGCTTGTCGACAATGAGCGCCATCGTGAATGCTGCGTGAACTGGTGTTGAGAATTGTACAAAGACAAACTTTTTGAAAGTTGCGGGAGACGCGTTGTCGCGTAAAGTGGATGATGTCTCAAAGCTTGGGGTGGCCCGTGCACATATTTCACGCTGACAGCCGTTCAGCAGGCAACGGTGCTGAGGTGAATAGGTACCTAGGCAGAGTACCTGGAGACTTAGAGCCCAGGTAGGTACCCCATAGCAAGAAGGTCACTTAATAGAACATTCACGGGTTTCGAAAACTACCTACAACTAACTAAGAAAGTTGAAAGGTTCAAGTAATATGATTTCGTTTCAAACGTCATGGTGGAAATAACATGTCTTGATATTCGTACAGGTTTACAGCTGGTCTACACCCTTTTAGTGTACACGGTGTCTATATCGTCATTTCAATAACTCTAAGAAGACCGCGAAGCCTCAGAAGTACTTCCAACTAGAGTCTCGGTCGTGGTGGAAGAAGCCTCCAACAATTCTATAGGAGCAATGTGTCGACGGGGCCTCTTCAACTCCTCTAGAGTCACGCCATCCAGCTTGGTGATTCCAACCATAGGGGCCTCACCCTTCTTGACGAATTCCCATTGGCCTGGTGTTGGTTAGTTGAGTTCAGTGATCGAGTTCCCAAGATATTTACCAGGCAGCTTGTTACCAGCCAAACGGAAGGCATCTCTCACAACTTGCTCGTGAAGTCGTCCTCGAATCTCAAATAGAATCTGGCTAACGGCCATTCGGGTGGCCCAATGGTCGAAAGAACCCTTACCCTTACCCATACGCATCTGCAAAGCCATGAGCCTCTATCCATCGCATATCGGGAAAACCATCCTTACATCGTTACCGCTCACGTAAACGCCGACGTTGCAGTTCTTTCGCTTGTACAATCGGTACTTTTGTCCTCGAAGTCGCACTTTGATGGTGTCCTCAGCCATCTTCAGCTGCTTTGCGCTGATTCTTCGGTGGTGATCTGTCATTCGTAGACCATAGTCACCCCAAATCACTGTAGTACCCTTGGTCGAACCACCCGTAGCCACACGCGGACGTCCCTTGGCCATCTTCTTCTTTCGGTTGAGATTGGGCTCCAGCCAATTACCCAGCATTGAGGATGTCGTAGAGAAGGCTCGCACATTCTGAAGTCGGCTGATCGCCTCGAGCGTCCTTGATGGTTGTTGGAGAGGCGCACGAAGTTGTCGAAGGGGTGAAGAGGCGCATAACCTCAAGCCCTGGAAGGCATTGAGCAATGCCGATGTGTTGGCGGGCTTCATAGCGGCGATCGGGTTGTCGGCTCGAAGCTGCCTCGAACAACGGAGCTCCAAAAATCTGCCCCCGATGCCGAAGTGGATGAACAGTAGCCTGAATATTAAGGCCCAAAAGGTGGGAACCACTTTAGCTGACAGTCACGGATCTCGCGTCAGCTTCGCGTCTAGCAGGAGCGAACGTGCACGTCACTAGACTGCAGTTCTAGGCTACTCCTTGGTTGCCTGAGATTCACGCAACCATTTTTTGCATAGGCAACATTGATGAATGGCATAAAAAAGGCTCAATATTTTTCTTCTTCAAAATAGTCGAGAAGAAATAATCATCGCCAAAATGCCTTCTGACATCCGGTCCTTCTTTGGGCCCAAGGGAGGTGCTGCCCCCCCCAAACCTACACCAAGAAAGGCAGAGGAGCTGGCCAAGAACAAGCGAACAAGTAGGTCAATCAATGCGTACTCTTGACTAGAAAATGTACTGACAATATCATAGAAGGACGAAAAGTTGTAGAAGACAGCGAAGATGATGAAGATGTAGCTGAGTATGTTGTTTTGATGCTCTTTGTTACCACAACAACAGGCCTGACCTGGAACCAGAGTAGAGAAACCCGCTGCCAAACCGGCACCTAAGCGGAAAGCAAAGTATGTCATTGCCATAAGTCTTGCCAATTTCTTTTCATCTGACTTGTTATAGGGACATCGAACCAGAGAGTGTAGCTATCTCGGCGGACGACTACTTCGCCTCGGCAAAGAGCAATAAGCCTGCAACTTCCGCAACTCCGAAAAAGCCTGCAGCTAAACCTGAGGCACCTATTCGATCGAGTCCCCGAGGCAAGCCTGCAGCCTCGAAGCCTGCAGCATCAGCGAAGAATGGCAAGGCCCCTGCTACGCGGAAAACCACAATTTCTCACTCGCGCCATACGGCTGATCAGGATTCGGATGCATATATGGATGATGGAGATGAAGACAATGGGGATATATTTGCTGCTGATGTTAAGGGTCGGAGCAAACGCAAGAATGACGACTATGAAGAGGACGAATCGGAGGAAGAGGTGCTTCCCAAACCTAAGCGGATAGCTACGAGAGGACGCCCATCTGCTGTCAAGAAGGAAGAGGAAGAAGATGGCGCTGTGAAACCTGCCAAGTCTGCACCCGCAAGGAAGAAGAGAAAATCTCCTGCAGAAGACTCTGAAGAGTCTGAAGAAGAGGCACCACGCAAGAAGGTGGCGACAACCAAACCTCGAGCTCCGGCCAAGCCCCGAGCCCCGACGACGAAGAAGGACGAGCCGGAAGATGGCAAGATCAAGGATATTATTGACAGTGTTGCGACCGTTAGAGCACCTACACCACCACCAAAGGACCCGAACAATAAGTTCGATTGGAGAAAGAATGCCTTCGGGGGCGGTAACGCAACTGCTCAGCCAGCTAGTGGTTCAGCTGAGCTCCCTGAAGGTGAAGATGAATGTCTTACTGGTCTTAGCTTTGTCTTCACAGGGGTGCTACACACTATCAGCCGCGACGAAGGACAAGCCCTTGTCAAGAGATATGGCGGCAAGGTCGTTGGCCAGCCGAGCAGCAAGACAAGTTTCGTGGTTCTTGGGGATGACGCTGGCCCAAGCAAGCTGGCAAAAATCAAGTCTCACGGTATCAAGACAATTGATGAAAACGGACTTTTCGATTTGATCCGCAAGCTTCCTGCATATGGAGGTAGTGGTAAAGGGGCTCAGAAGGCCCAAGAGAAGAAAAAGGCTGAAGAAGACAAGATCAAAAAGCAAGTTGCAGAGATGGAGGCCGAAGAAAAGGCTCGCCAGGCAGAAGCTGCAAAGGCTGCCAAGAAAGCTGCTGCGTCTGGAGGTCCATCTGGAAAAGTTCCCGCAGCGGCTCCTCCTGTACAACTGCTCACATCCAAGTATGCACCGACGCAGCTCAACCACATCTGTGGTAATAAGGCTCAGGTCGAAAAGATCCAGGCATGGCTCAGAAATTGGCCCAAGTCCAAGAAGTACAACTTTCAGCGGCGAGGTGCTGACGGGATGGGCGGCGAGCGCGCTATCATTGTTTCTGGCCCCCCCGGAATCGGAAAGACAACAGCTGCGCACCTAGCCGCTAAGCTAGAGGGTTACGACGTCTTGGAGAGCAATGCCAGCGACACCCGAAGCAAGAAGCTTGTTGAGAGTGGAGTGAGCGATGTCATGAACAACACATCGCTACTCGGATACTTTGCTGGGGAGGGCAAGGATGTTGATGCGACCAAGAAGAAAATTGTTCTTATCATGGACGAAGTTGATGGCATGTCTGCGGGTGATCGTGGCGGTGTTGGTGCTTTAGCAAAATTCTGCAAGAAGACAGAGATACCTCTGATTCTAATCTGCAACGAGCGAAAATTGCCAAAGATGAAACCTTTCGATCATGTGGCATTCGACATTCGGTTCAATCGCCCAACCGTAGACCAAGTTCGATCCCGTATCATGACCATCTGTCACAGGGAAGGTCTCAAGCTCCCGCCTACTGTGGTGGATGCTCTTATTGAGGGAAGCAACAAGGATATTCGTCAGATCATCAATATGATTTCCACTGCAAAGCTAGACCAGACGAGTATGGACTTTGACCAGAGTAAGGCAATGTCCAAGGCTTGGGAGAAGCACGTTATCCTCAAGCCGTGGGATATTTGCCAGAAGATGTTGGCCGGAGGACTTTTCGCTCCTGCGAGCAAGTCAACACTGAACGACAAGATTGAGCTCTACTTCAATGACCATGAATTCAGCTATCTCATGATCCAGGAGAACTATCTTCGAACCAAACCCATGGCGCTCAACGGAAAGGGATACACACAGCGAGAGCACAATCTCAAGGCTTTGGAACTATTCGACAACGCAGCTGAGAGTATCAGCGATGGAGACTTGGTTGACCGTATGATTCATGGACCCCAACAGCACTGGAGCTTGATGCCGACACATGCCGTCTTCAGTACGGTTCGCCCTGCTAGTTTTATCTCGGGCCAACTGATGGGCTCCAACTTCACATCGTGGCTCGGCAACAACAGCAAGTATGGAAGACTAGGTAGATGCATTCGCGAGCTTCACTCCCACATGCGCCTCAGATCTTCTGGTGATCATAACGAGATTCGCCAGCAGTACCTTCCTGTGCTTTGGACGCAGCTTGTCAACCGCCTACAGAATGAGGGCAATGATGCTGTGGGAGAAGTCATTGATCTTATGGACAGTTACTTCCTGACTCGGGAAGATTTTGATGGCGTACAAGAACTGGGGGTTGGACCAATGAATGAGGAGCTGGTCAAGATCGAGACCAAGACCAAGGCTGCCTTCACCCGAACGTAAGTGACCCAATCCTGCTTGTTCAAACACACCAGGCTAACTTTTCAGGTACAATTCAATGAGCCATCCAGTTCCATTTATGAAGGCCAGCAATGTTGTCGCTCCCAAGGCTCAGCCCAAGGAGGTTCCTGATCTTGAGGAAGCTGTGGAAGACGACGATGCTGATGCTGATGTCGTTGAAGCTCCTGAAGCCGACGAGGACGATGACGAGATCGACTTCAAGAAGGACAAGTATATCAAGAAACCAAAAGCCAAGAAGGTTTCCAAGAAGGCGAGCAAAGCTGCTGCCGCCGATGAGGAAGACGACGAGGACAAGCCGAAGCGAGGCCGGTCCAAGGCCAAGGGGAAGAAGTGATGAAGGAGGTGTAATTTGGTGTTGCATGCGTATGTCTGATAATATTTTGTTGTGGTTTGTTGCCAGGTAGAGGCGTTGCAGATCACGGTTGACAGCTTGCTGTATTGTGGGATAGGGGTGAAGGAGTCTATGGCCACGAGCGAGAGCACTCATATTATGTACTACTTACTATCTTGTTCTACGAGGTGAACAGTGTGTATTCAATATGGAAACGAAAGCGGAGCCTTTTGGCTGAAGCTGGCAATGCTAGGTGTTCATTCTGGCAGTTCATGATATGCTGCCGGCTGCCAGCCAGTTATGATTCTATCCCAACTTTGCCAGTGCAGTCAGCTGGCAGCACCGTGGTCGCTTGGTTACCAAGCTAATGTTGAGCTCACATACTTGTTGTTTATCATTCTTCTGATTCTCGTCTCCATCCTCAGACCTTTATCACTCAACCTCATCCCAACGACATTTTAATAACTTCATCTTCCCTTCACACCTACATCCTCGACCCCCTTTCCCCTTTATCAGATTCCTCCTCCATCATCACTCGCATCTGATCTTGGGACTCGACATTGTCCATCACAATGCAGCAATCTGCATCCTTCCCTGCGGGCATGGGGAGCCGCAAGTGGATTGCAGCGTTCCTATCCAAGCATCGTGATGATGAAGATGGTTATAACCATGCATCTCACAGTAGGTTCAATGCAGCATATTGCCTGTTGCGAGCTGCACAGAACTCTTACTGATGGGTTGATAGATGCAGGCTCGAGCAATGAAGCCAAGTATTTTGAGATATTCAAAAAGACAAAGGATGAGCTGCGAGGTGAGTCCATCCCCCTCCCAGAGTAGCAAAAGGCTCGAGCCATATGATTATGATATGTTGACTGATTTAAAAAAAAAAAAAGGCATCTTTGCACCGAGCACGAACAAGCAGAAGAATTCTGAACAAACTGGTAAGTTCAACAAGACACTCTTGTTCATACGAGTGCACGGCTGACGGTTGTGCCTTTGGAAGATCAATCTTCTGCCCAGAACAAGGAAGTCAAATCTTCCTGGGCTACCATCTTCGACACAAAGTCTGGAAACAAACTTCACAAACGTGCCAAGTCGGCCCCTGTCAACGGCCATTTTGCCCATCGTCTTGAGCCAATCGATGAAGCGTCTGAGGAATCTGACGGCCGAACCTCTCAGGGGGCGAGAGCTAACAAGAGACCTACAGGCTCTGATTGTCAGGATGATGATCAGAATGACAATCCGGAGGACACTACTGTCATTGTCATCCCACAGGGCCTCGAAGACGTAGCCGAAGATGACGAGGGGAACGCCTCGTTCAACAACGACCGAAGAACTTCAATTGACATGTTTAACGGTGCAGCTGTTGGACAACTGACTGGAGAAACTCGAATCGAGTGCAGCGGTGCACTTGTCTCTGAAGAATCCAACGACGAGCCCGAGAACGTTTCTGAGGAGGAACGCAGCACTCAATCCACTAGACCTAAGAAGAAGAGATTCTTTAGCAGCAGCTCATTCAAGGCGTTCTTCAGCAAAGCCTTTGGGATGGGCGAGGACAGCCTCCAGCAGGAGATGCCTGAACATGCACTCCGACACAAAACACGGTTCCCATCTGTTTGGATCCTAAATCGCACTGATAAGAAGACATCGACGCCTTCAGTTCAGCAGCCGACTACTCAAACAACTCTTGGAAGCTCTCTGAACTGTCAACACTCAACAGCTAGTCAAGGAACTATCTGGCCTTTCTTCAGAAGCTCATCCAACTCTGCAAAGTCCAACGCGTAAGTCATTACTCCCTTGTTGACGCACCTGGTGAAACTGATGGTTTACTCATAGGACCGTGGCCAACTATCGACCTTTGATCTTGACCCTCCCACCCGCCGAAGAAGCACTCGACCGTCTGATTTTGAATGTTTCGGACGTCCAAGATGAGTTCGAGAAGACTGTGATCACCACCAAGTCCCCCACCACCCCCAAGCATCCCAATGGGCATATTGACCCCCTTGACATGGCTGGACCTCCCGAGTTTGATCAGTCCATGGACGATATTACACCCACTTGCGCCAAGCGCCAGAGTATCACGCTGGAGAGCGAGATTGACCATGTTTCCGTGGCAGGCGAGTGAATACAGGCCAATTTGACTGTGCAAGACTCGCTAAGCGTGAATAGATTCTGAGGATAGACTGGTCTACAAGAAGACTCGACCTACGAACAAGCAGATGTTCCCAGAGACTCGACAAGGTAAGCTTCTTTCGCCATAACAGCTTGGAGATTCACTAATGCATTTGCAGACGAGTCCTACATGTCCAACGAGGAAGAAATTCCCCTGGGAAGTGGCTTGTCCCCAACCACCAACCACCTGATGCCTGAAGGCGCACGATTCAGCGACCCTACTAATAAGGATGAGAAGATGGAACAGGCAAGAAACCCTTATCAACCCCCTCTCGTGTACAAGATCTCTGACCGGAACCCAAAGGCTTACGCTCGCCATGTTGCCGCGCTTGAACGCACACGACGCCGAGACCTCGGACAAGGCAGCGTCGAAGTTGTTGCTGGTGATTATGAGACCGAGGAGCTCTCCCAGAACCACCAAGACCTTGCTGAATCTACTGCTGAGGTTGACTCCATCACCGCGAGCGAACACGCTCCTGAGCCTGAGCGCGGAACCGAGCTTGTTGCTGAAGCTGAACTCGTCATTCAGGCTGACCATATCATTGAGGTTGGCGCTGATTCTAGAATTGAAGCCGCTCCTGAGGCTGCATCTATCACCGAGGCGGAGCCTCTTGCTCAGGCCCATTCTGAAAATCTACACGATGACAGCCAGGCATCACAGTATTCTGACCATCAGCACCTGATAGAACTGTACGAGCTCAGCAACCTATCGCGCGATCACTTTGAGCGCAACGGATACTCTCCAACAGACAGCTTCGAGCTCGAAGAATTCTACACTCATGAGCTTTGGGCGGCAGAAAACTCTGACAAAGATGTTCAACTTGAGGAGCTCGAGACCGGCGAGTCCCAGACCGTCGTCAAGGACGAGCCTAGTACACATCCAGCCAACAGTGAGGATGATCTCTCCCCCCCTCCCGATTTTTTCGCTCTGCTAACAAGCTACAGTTTACACTTACAAGGCTGGAGTTCAGGGATGGGTCAGCGAGCTGTTGGAGCTCAACAACCGCGGCGCTCTGCAGAACGATGAAATGTCGATGAGAAAGCTGGACAAGTTGACCGAGGACCCCTACATCAGCGATGGGGAAGAATCCATCCTCTCTGAGCTGAGCAGCGAGCCATCACACGTTAGTATTTCCACCTGCTGCTTCTCTTTCTATGATAGTCTCTGATGCTAACATCAAGTCCCAGTCCGAAGTCTATGATACCCTCCGCCAAGGCGACGGCCGGATCATCCATGGCCATGACGCTCGCGACCTCCCGGATGAGTTTGACAAGTGCCACAGACTCATCCGCGAAAGCAACCAGTACAAAGAAAGGTTGATCAACGAAGCTCGCTCGGTTATGAAGACGACAGAACAATGGGCCACCTTTGGCGACCGCGCAGAGTTCATCGCCGATGCCTGTGAGCAACAAGAGGCTGCTCGGAGGGCAGCGCTACACCGCAAGCGCAAGATCTACCGCTATGCTGACCGGCAGTTTTTTCTCCTACAGGACATGATGAACATGGAGGTCAGAAGGGGCAAGGACATGCGGGACATGATCCGGGTATTGAAAGAGCGACAGCATGCCACTGGGTTTGATCTCATTCGCGCAGCCCAGCGTCTTGGCTACCAAGGTAACCGCACCTTGAGCGACGTGATGCGGTTTGTCCATCAGAAGATGACCGAGGAGGGTCTAGAGCAACAGTATCAAGAGCACGTTTGCGCGAAAGAAAACGATATGGAATCGGCCACCCCTGAGCCGGAGTTTATGTCGGCGCCCATGACCAAGTGTCCCAGAGGTAGAGGTCGCGAGGAGAAGGCTATCGAGCCTGAAGATCCAGACCTTGCCGAGTGCTTTTGACCAGAGAGACATGCACCCCCTTGGATCTTTCATCTTGGCCAAGAGACACAGGATGGTTTTAGCTATTTGCTCTACACACGACAAGCCTCGACATTGATTCTCTCTCGTAAGGCTCTTAATTGGGAGACGCCTAAAATTTGCATCTTGCTCAGACATGACTTTGAGCTGCGAGACTCACTTGGGAGATTTCCGCTTTTGCACTTGCACCTTTTCTCTTTTTCTCTTTTTTCTTATTCTTCACAGATGCATGACACGAGTACCCGAGATACAGAAATACCATCCGGCGCTGACCTGAGTGAACACAACAAGTCTTGTTTTTGCTTTGTCTTGAGACCCATGTCCCTACCAGCCGGATGCTGAAGAATGGGAAAGGGGACATCGCATACTATACGGAGACCGGAGACACGCTGTTGCAGCTATGATGTTGACGAACACGCACCTAGCTCTTCCGCTCTGCTTTGATATCGATGCCCTATTCGAGCCACGAAGCTGAAGACGAAGAAATGGTATTACGCACGACACGGAACCCCACGGCGGATTCATACAGCTCGCTGAGGAAACAGCTTGAGCAGCAAGGCGTTGGGAGAAGGCATGTTTTTGCTTTACACTTGTACTTTGCTTGTTGGTCTATGGACGGCGTCCCCCCCCGAGGTTAGGATCCCGGGCTGAGTAGATACAGATCTGTGACAGACTCTAGAATAGACCGAGTGCAGAATACCACATCAGACTAGACAGGGGAATTGAGACATTTTGCTTTTCACAAGTCTTTTACAAAATCGGTGATAATAGACATCTGCCCGATATCCTCGATCTTGGTTAGTATCAACATCATCTTCATTAAGCCATGCAAACATCTTGGGGGTATCAATAACAACCACAGCCTCACAACCCTCCCATCACGCCCCTTCATGCTTGACCGTCGTGTCCCCTTCTCCCCCCTCATCATGCTGCTCCGTCTGATCACCCTGTTCCGCCTCACCCTCTCCCTTGCCCTCCTTATCCATGACGTTCTCAAACTGCGACCACAGCGCCTCGACCGAAGAGAATTCGTTGCCGACCTATATCTTGATCAGCTTCACCCACCAGCTTCGCCCTCGGTGTACAATACGGGGGATCTCATAGAGTTCGTACCGCAACGACAGCCTCGAGAGATCGGTTTAGCTTGTTGATGTTCGCTAGAACGTGTTCGAAGCTCTGCACAAGCAATTGTCAGCGCTGGTTGGTTGGTAGTCTGCCACCGTTTAAGGGAACAACTTGCCATTGCGATTTCGCCAATGAGAGCTTCACGCTGCTGTTCGAAATACGTCTTCTCATGGCCACCCATTGCTGATGCTGATCTCGAGTGGGAAGCCATAATGGATGTGATTGTTCAGGTTGTCGTTGGGTTTGGACGCGTTGGCGCGTGCGAGTTTCGGCGGGGTTGTTTACTTATGGCGGGGCATTCATTCACCTCAAGTCATAGTGGGGTTGGCTTCATGGTTTGGAATAGAAAAGTATCCAATAAGTAAATATTTGCTTAGCAGATATCTAGGTATACAAGCATGAATTCGACAGACGTTATCTACAGTACGTACGTTGCTGTTCAAGAATCCAACCCTTTAGTAGTATGCAACAGTTCAATGAACAACGCCGTAGAGCCTCCATCTCGCTTACGCCAAACCAAACCAAACCAAACCAAACGCGATAATGAATCATGTTATACAATGCAAGCGCTTCACGAACCGCGAACGACCCTTTGACGAAATCCTCATCTTCTGTAGTGATCAGGGTGTCTCTCGTAATCCTGCGGTCTCAACCCTCTCACCATCTCTCGTGGGTCTCCTCGTGGGTCTCCTCGCGGGTCTCGAGGATCCCTAACATCCCGCATCTGCATTTCTCTTGGATCTCTTGGATCGTGACCTGGATAACCGGGACCTCCTGGTGGCGGCGGTCCTCGTCCATCATAGCTGAGGGGCGTAAAGCTGCGGCCTGACATCTCCCTCGGATCTCGAGATGTACCAGGTCCGGGTGCTGCAGCGTAGCGGGAATATGCTTGTCCAGGCATTGGTTCTGGCCCACGCGAGACTGGCGGTGGATAACGTCCTTGCATCTGGTGTTGTTGCGGCGGCATGCCACCCCCCCCGCCATAGTATGCATTACGCCCATCATCTCTCATAGACATATGATGGGCCTGCTGAGGTGGTGGTTGCGAAGGCGGTTGTGACGGTGCCCAGGACGGTGCTGGCGTTTGGGGCTTAGAAGCAGGGTGTTGCGTGGGCCAGGACTGCTGCTGCTGCTGCTGCTGCGGTGGTGGTTGCGATGTATTTGGAGGTGGCTGCGATGGCCATCCACCTGGTTGCTGCATGCTTGAAGGAGGTGGTTGGGACCCTGGCGGTGGCCATGAGGCTTCGCGACCACTCTGCGAAACTTCTCGCGGCCGAGTGGCAGACGGGTGCAGCCCATACTGCCCACCTGGAGATCCAGCGTGGGTACCGACCGGTTGGCCAATAGCAGTGTATGACGTTGGATACCCCTGATTCTGGTACTGAGCAGAGCCAGGCGGCGGATAACGATGGCCGCTTTGTGGTGAGTTTGTCCGGCTGTGGCTTGCTGGAGGGTACGGGTTCTGCCTGTAATAGTCTCTTTCTACAGCGGCAGGCTCGTGCGAAACCCCGATTGATGCCCTTGAGCTGCCCATGTGCTGAGGCTGGGGAGAATCGCCAAATGTTGGCTTCAAAGAGGGCATTGCTGGAGCGCTTCTTGCATACGGTGAATATGGCTCCGGTTCGCTACGACGCATTTGCGAAGGCGGTGCTGGTCCTGCAAGTCCGCGGCCCATAGTCTGGGGCGGAGGAGTAGGCGAGGGCATTGCAGGCGCGTTTGTCACCTCGCTGACACGCTTTGGTGGTGGCGGAGGGTCATCATTAAGCAACGACATGATGTTGAGAGCTCCCTTCCGAGGCTCTGCTGAACGAGGAGGTGCTGCCGGAGCCTGTATAGGGGTATTGGCCTGAGGCGTCGATGGGCCATACTGTTCGTGCATTGAGCCAGATGAGGGTCGGTGCTGGAGTGAAGACACGGGCCGACTGGTAGGTGTGCCCATTTGAGGTGACCGAATCTGTGGCTGCTCGCCCATGAGATTTCTGACAGGTTGCGCAGGAGCTTGCTGTTGCATAGGTGGGCCATAGGAGGGAGGACGCCCAGGCTCATGTGGCGGCCTCGACAGCGGTTGACCACCAAGGCTGCTTTGTTGGCGATGGGTATAGGGCTCATAATGGTGAGGTTGTGGCTGTGGTGTCATTTCACGCTCCTGCTTAACACGCATTGTCTGTCTTTCTGACTGTCGAGCCATCTCACGTTCCCTTTCTCTCTCCTGATCCCGCAACTGTATTTGACGTTCCACCTGTGCGTTATGTTCGAGAATAGTCTCGTTCCGAGATGGCTGCAGAGGTTGTGCAGCAGCCAAGGGCCGCTGTTCTCGTGAATCCGTAACTGCTGGTCGTGATGAAGCCTTTTGTGGAAGAGGCACTCGTGCGCCACGCTCACGTTCACCCTCGAATCCAAAGCCAGGGGCTCTTAGCGGCCTGGGGCCTGGTGACATGGCCCGGGTAACCGGCTGAGTTGAAGGATGTTGTCCCATGACTAGGGGCTGCTGCTGTGGCTGCTGTGGCTGCTGTTGTTGCTGCTGCTGCTGTTGTTGCTGCTGCTGCTGTTGTTGCTGCTGCTGCTGTTGTTGTTGCTGCTGTTGTTGCTGTTGTTGCTGTTGTTGCTGTTGTTGCTGTTGTTGTTGCTGTTGTTGTGATGGCTGGACAAGCGGTTGCTGCTGAACAGGAGCTTGGGCGATGGGAATACCAAAGTTGAAGGGTTGACCACGAGCAGGCTGGACGGTTGGCTCCATCTTGGGCTGTGGTGCCTCACTATGCAAATCGATGCCGGGGGCAACAGCAAGTGGCCGCGAAGCAGCAGCTGAGCTGTCGTATCTTCGTCCTCGCCCTCCCGTGGATGGCTGCGGAGGATCTGGCAGCTTTTCACCGGCTGACTTTTTCCTGTCGGCCTCTTGGACAATTCTCTCCAACTCTGCTTTGCCTTGATCTTTCTGACGGACATAATAGTTCTTGACCTATCACAAGAATTAGTCAAGAGTCACATTACCAGGCTATTATAGCTTACCATGACAGGCGTTTTTGAACCCATGTGATTTGCAATTGCCGTCCAATCAGACCCAAACGAGCGTAGCAGATGGGGGAAGTCGTTAGACTCGGAAACGCTCCAATAACTCGATGCCTGTGCTGTTGCTTTCCTCTCTGGTGCTGGTGTCGCGTGCGCTAGAGGGAAAGTAGCCATTGCGGGTTGAGGCGGAGGATCGGGTCGAAGGGACGGAGCTGCCATAACCTCAGAGATGGATGAAACAGCAAGGGACTGAGGACGCTCGAGGCTTTGAATGGGTGGCTGCTGTTGTTGGATGGAAAAGGGAGGCTGGATTCCAGCAGAAGTTTGTTCGAACTGAGTTTGTAGACGATGAACGTCTGCTGGTGGAAGAGAAGGAGGCCCATCTGTGTTAAGCGCTCTCGAGTTTGACCTTGAGCGCCCTTTACCAGGACCAGGAGCTGCAGCCAGCGTCTGGTTGCCCTTGGACGCCTTGGGCTCCTTCTCCTTGAGACCCCTACGCCTCTTCCTCCCATCGACTTTCTCAGGATCGACTTTGGCGGATCCTCCACGTCTGCCAGGTGTAGCTGAAGGGGTTGAGTTCTCTGTGTCAATTGGCGGTTGTTCGAAACCCCACGTAGGCGCAGCCGCTCGTCGCGGCCGCCTTCTCTCGCCATTCTCTCCAGTCTCCTGGTTCTCTTCCGTTTCCCCATCGCCGTTGCCCAGTTCCGATACCAAGGCGCTGGACCGCTGCTTCGCTTTGCCCTTTCTGCGCCTCTTAGGCTGCTTTTTGAGCTTCTCCTTCAAATTTAGGTCTTTCTTGTTCATGTAATAATACTGAATGCAGGCACCAAAATCGCGATGAGGTATCGCTTCTGCCACACGACCCCATTGCTTAGGCGCTTCCAAGTATCTCTTCTCGAAAAGGGCCGACTCTTCCTCGGTAAAGTTGTTCACAGGAGGTAAAACACGCCAGACTGACACCAACCGATCGACAGGTGTAAATCCGGTCTTGTCGATATACGCGGCATGGTCCTTTTCTTCCTGAGCCCAGATCATATCCGGAATAATCGCCTCCTTATCAGTGCGGTATTTCTCTTGCTGCATCCGAAGCTCGCGCTCTTTTCTTTCTTCGTCCTCGCGCATTGATGCCTGTAGAACCCGTTCTAGATCTCGTTCACTTGCGAAGCGCCGCCCACGTCCGCTACCCTCATTCTTAGGCTCAGGAGTTACAGTACCAGTAATTTCGATGCCAGTTGAGACGGCAAATTTCCCACGACTCTTGACGGCTGCAGGATCACTGGATGTGGTAAATTCCAAGTAGTGTGCATAATTGATGGCATACGTCTTGCGGTCGTGCTCCTGTTCTGTCGTTTTCTTTAGATGCATCTTGTCTAAATGCTCGACCACAAAATCGTGAATAGCCAAATCAGAATCGAGAGCGTCAAGAAAATCTCTATCCTTATCCCATGGCTTGCAATCATAGTCGGGTAGACTGTCGATTGGTGGAGTCGTCATGTATTGCCGAACAGTGTCAAGATTCATGAAGGAATCATCTTCAGATTCGGTCTCGTCGTCGTCGACCTGTGAAGGCGTGCTAGGCGGTTTTGATGCTGTCTCTGTCGTCTGCAGAACAACGTTCGGAGCGACAACAGTAACAGGAGCGACTTCGCTCGTGATATACCCATCTGCTATATTTTCAACTCCCTCAGTAGAAGTCTGGGTATGCAGAGCGGTAGAAGTCTCGGTAGACCTTTCTGGAGCGATGTCATCGTGTCTCTCTGGAGCAGCCTCGACCGGCTTCTCCACGCTCGGTTGTGTAGGCTTCTCTGCATGTGCCTCCGCGGCCTCTGCAAAAGTCTCGCTAGGTTGAAACTCATGAGGCTTCTCTGCAAGAGGCTCGCTGGTTGCTTCCAGATGTTCGCTCGCCGCAGGATCGACTGAAGGGACCTGGATTGCAGCTTTAGTTGTCTTGGAAGCTGCATCTTCTATGGCGGGCTTATCGTCAAGGCCCATGATGGCCTCGGGGGCTTCCGGAGCAATATGAGTAGCAAGTTCATCGATGTCCATCTTTTCCGTTCCTGATCCCTGATTAGGCGTTTGGATGCTCACTTGTTCAGCTTCTTGTACAAGCTCTTGAACAGCGTCTTCGACAGCATTCTCGGCAGGTTGTTCAACAGGCTTTCCATCTGACTGCTTGTCGGGGTTCTCGGTAGACCCCTCTTCAGCCTGTTTGATAGGCTTATCAATAGGAGTCTCAGTGTGTTGCTCGATAGCTTGTTCAACAGGCTCTTGTGCAAGTTCCGTCGCTGCTTTTGTAGCAGTTACTGCAACGGGATCTGCGGGTCTTTCAACACTGATAGCAGGCTGTGGCTCAAGTTCGTCCTGTGTCTCCTCCTGTGGCTGCTTTGGCGGCTCAGAATCACAGACATCATCGGTCATTTCCACATCCTGATTCGTATTCTGTCCGACATGTGCGGGTTCTCTGATCGGTTCAACAATTGATCTGTTCACGACTTCTGGCAAATGTTCCACCATTTTTGCCAGTCCCTCACCTTCGCCGACAATCTTTACCATTGATCCGTGAGATAGTGCCGCAAAGCGAGCTATCACTTGGATGGGCAGCTTTGGCTTCTCCAGCTTACTCAATTCAGCTTCCGTCTTCGCAATTTCCATATCAAAATAGTCCGCCATGTCGTCGTCATCGTCCGATTCGGAGTTCTGCTCTGTGGGGGTTGGCTTAGGAGGCACTGCAAATCTAACCGATTTGACGATAGGATGCTTGCGTTTTCGCCTAGGCGTTTCCTTTTGAGGTTCCCTGAGCTCCCTTAGCTCCTTCGTACGCTCGTCGACAGCCTGGCTAAATCTGGGCGTGCTCTCCATGGTAGGGGACGGGCCGGATCGATAAGAATCCCGCCTAGAAGCACGTATCGGTCGTGTATCCCTATCCATCGAAGCTCTCGCAGACTGAGACTCCCGCTCAGACCTGACAGTAATCTCTCCTGGTTCGGCGCTGTAATTCGATCGCGCTCGATTATCATACTGGAATTCTGACTTCGCATCGCTACTGCGTGGTCGCCTCTCATCGTCGTGATAAGGATCGTACTGGGAACTATCGCGTCGTAAGGGGGGCCTCTGTTGCACAAAACTTGGTGACCTCAATAACTTGGGAGACTCTGGCGCTTTCTTGAGGTTCGGATTGATCCATTGCTTACTCGAAGGTCGTGGCGGCGGGGGTTGCTGGGCTCGAGGGCCGACGGGAATCGAGGGACCATCATGAATTGTCGATTTCGCAGGCCCATGTGGGACAATTCCTGGTTCATGTCCGGCAGAAGGGGGTCGATCATTGAAAGCCCTGGGGGCTGTAGGCGGGATCTTTGCTGCAGCGCTTGCAGAAACATATCCTTCTCCAACACTTAAGCCACGATTTGGTTGCACAGACCCAAAAGCAGGCGCCGACGGTGCAACGGGAGGGGGCGATACCTCCTTACTCGATAGTCCTGAATCATGACCAGCATTGGTGCGAGCTTCCAACTTGTTTCGAAATAGTTCACGTTCACGGGGGTCGCGGTCGTCTCGAATATCGCGTCGGGTATCTGGGTCAGCATATCGATCCATTCGGTCCATCCGCTCCCTATCATCACGATCGCGTCCCCAGCGGCCCTCTTGAGACCGACTGCGTGGGTAGCGGTCACCCCTGTCATCCATATAAGGTCCTCTTCCGCGACCTCGGTCAGAGGACCAGTCGCCTCTTCCCCTGCCACGTCCTCGATGGAATCCTCCGCCACGAGGGTAAGGTACCATGCCGAATTGGGGATCGGAATTAGACGATCCTGCTGATGGAGGTCCCCCATCTCGAGACCCACGCCGGGATCTATCCGCATCAACTCCTAGAGGACCGTCTCGGTCTCGGTCTCGAAAATCTCGTGTCGGTGACCTCCCACCACGGCCAATAGGAGAGCGGCGCGCCCTGAAATCTCTAGGTTCGCGCCAGTCTCTGTCACGATCTCGATCGCGGTCGCGTTCACGGCTCCTATCATCATGATAGCGATCACGGAAATCAATATCTCTATCCCGGCCCCGATCTCTGCTGTCGTCTCTCGAAGACCACCCACGGCCGCGCCCTCGCCCGCGGCCACCTCTAAAGTCGCCTCCGAATCCTCCGCCACGAGGGCCGCTAGGCGCATCGATCAAGGCTTTTGGTCCTCTAGGTGGCTCGCGCCTTAGAGGGTCGCCAAAGTCACGGCCTGGCGGAAAGCCGCCATTGTTAGATCGGGCTTCAGATGGGCGGCGTCTATCTCCGTCTGTGTATTGTGCAGCTCTATCAAAACGGTCGGGGGAGCGATCACGCGGCGATCTTGACCGTTCGTAGCGTGAATATCTTGAGGCCCTAGAATATCGAGGATGGTCAGTACGCGGATTAAAGACGGAGGCCATGGGCGCGTACATTTGATGGAAGACCGGGTCGCAGAAGACCGGAAAGAATCGGTCGTTTTATACTTAGCAGCCCATGCACCTAGAGATGACTTGTACGTCTGTAGCAACTTTTCCGGTTGAGAAATATTGTGGTGGTTTCCTTTTGTTGTCAACTCTCTCGGCTTCTGTCGTGTTAAACTCGTTTCGTTTCGTTCGCCGCGTCTCGACAACAGAAGCGCTCTGGCACTATCCTCGAAAGCAGAATGACGCGGTAGTGAAAACAGGCGCAACGATTTTTAACAACGTGAACCCGAATATTAGACCCGGCGACAGAGATGTGATGATGAAATAGGTTGTAATATACAGGCGACGTTGCCTTGGTTGTTCGTGATGGATGCAGGTTCAAGGTTTGAAGTTAGGCGGGCGTACAGCCCAATAGGGCCTGGACACTTATGTCGGTAGCGCTTAATTGTAAATTGCCGCGAGACGCTAGTCCTGGGGTGGAAGTTCTGCGGGGCGATATATTCACGCCCTAGCCCTGCCGTTTTTTTCTTTCCACACGCAGCCGAGAGCCGGGATTTTCTTACGGAAGAAATCCTGAAAAATGAAGTTTAATCGGCCAATTAGATTCATATCAAAAGGCAAATCTGGAATAATCATAACCTAAGAGATTCATCTTTGGAATTGGGTATGTAAAGTGTTTAAAACCTTTCACTGAACTACATTTTATTTCATCTCAAGTTATCCATATCTTGAATAACTTGGCTCACAAGCAACAACAATAACAACCTCATAAAATTGACATTTACAACCATGGCACCATCAAATTCAGATGCCCCGCCCTCAGCGGCCACAGATGCCGTCCTAGTCAAATCCGAGGAGATGCCCAAGGATGCTCAGAAAGTTGAGGAACTGGATTTTAACAAGTTCAAGGGTCCTATCACTGCTGAGGATCTTTTTGAGGGCATGCGTCACATGGGGTTCCAAGCGTCTTCGATGTGTGAAGCTGTGAGGATCATTAATGATATGGTGCGCACCACCGACAAACACTGCTATACTTGCTTCACAATAGCAATGGAGGACAAGGCTGGCTAACTTCCTACAGCGTGCGTGGCAAGACCCCGAGACGGGTGACAAGACCACCATCTTCCTGGGTTACACTTCCAATCTCATCTCGTCAGGTCTTCGCGGGGTCCTTCGCTGGCTCGTTGAGCATAATCATGTTTCGTGCATCGTAACCACCGCCGGTGGCATCGAAGAGGACTTTATCAAATGCCTCGGCGATACCTACGTAGGATCCTTCAGCACCCCCGGCGCCGACCTCCGTCGCAAGGGTCTGAACCGCATCGGTAACCTCGTTGTCCCCAATGCAAACTACTGCGCTTTCGAGGACTGGATCGTCCCCATCCTCGACAAGATGCTCGAGGAGCAGGAGGCTAGTAAGGGTACAGAGGATGAGATCAACTGGACGCCATCAAAGGTGATTCACCGTCTAGGCAAGGAGATCAACGACGAGCGATCCGTGTATTACTGGGCGTACAAGAACAACATCCCCGTTTTCTGTCCGGCCATCACCGATGGAAGCCTGGGCGATATGCTCTACTTTCACACTTTCAAGTCCTCGCCTTTGCAGCTCAAGATTGACATAGTCGAGGACATCCGCAAAATCAACACCATTGCTGTCCGGGCTAGGCGGGCCGGCATGATCATTCTTGGTGGCGGTATTATCAAGCACCACATTGCCAATGCATGCTTGATGCGTAACGGTGCCGAGTCAGCGGTTTATATCAACACAGCACAAGAGTTTGACGGCAGTGACGCGGGTGCCCGGCCAGATGAGGCCGTTTCATGGGGAAAGATCAAGATTGGGGCTGACAATGTCAAGGTAAGTCGACATTACTATCTTGTCTACGTCAACTAGACTGACCACGCATCATCAGGTGTATATGGAGGCGACAGCATGCTTCCCGTTCATTGTCGCAAACACATTCGCAAAGGACATTGGCAAATCAGACCAAAAGTAAACAAAAGTATAGAAAGAAAGCATAAAAAGGCGCTGGATTAGACAATATACGCATACCACAAATCTTAAATCATAAGTCGAGATGAAAAAGTACAACAAATTCTGATGGCTGACTATAATGCCCGAAGCCAACTAGGAGGACTGCCAGTCTAGAATACGGGATGAACCCATAATGATTATGCCGATACCTTTCTAGCTCTGATCTCATTTGTTCAAGCCGTATTCGACAAATGAATCGTGATATGTCATCTTTATCACTCCTCACGATGCCATCTAGAGATCAGCATTCTTCTTCGCCTTCTTTGCTGGGGGCTCCTCGTTATCATCCGCCTGGGCAGGGGGGCCGTCAACTTCCTTGGCAGATGCGTTGTCATTGTCCTTGACGGGGATACTGCCATTCTGCTGGATAGAGACGCAGTCAGCTTCCTGAGTAGATACACTGCCATCCTTACCGACAAAGGTGTTGACACTATCTTTGACGGAAACATTATCGGATCCCTGAACGGAGGTGTTGACTTCCTTCTCAGGAGGGGCACTGTCGGTTTTCTGAGTAGAGATGTCTTCGACTTCTTGGAAGGAGACATTGCTGTCTTCCTTGGCGGAGATAATGCCATTACCATGCTCCTCAGTAGCGGTATTGCCAGTTTGCTGGATCTTTTCTTGAGCTTGCTCCGCAGCGAGGGCAGCCCGTCGTTCAGCTCTCTCCCTGTCGATCTGACCACGAGGTCGATATCGCCGTTTATTCGCCAGGCGACGCTCCTCTTTGGCTCTGAGGATCTCTTCCTCTTCCTCCTGACGACGTCGAATCTCGGAGACGTCGATAGTTTCTCTTCGCATAGTATCAATTGCTCTCAACCCCTCGCTGAGCCTAGGCCAAGGGTTGGCAAGGCCTCCCTTTCGAGTCAAAAGCCGGTTAACGACATCGAGGCCCTCGACGGTTCCATCGGGATGTTGAACCGCGCGGCACGCGTCTCGCCAAAAGACGATATCTTCACGACTAGGCCGGTCTATGGGGCAGGGAGGGAAATGGGCAGGGAGTGTAGGGTTTCCGTCGTTGCTGCTTTGAGATTCATCGCTGCGACGTCTCTTCTTGCTATTCTTACTCTCTGTATTAGGAGGAAGATTCTTGTGGGTGTTGGTAGGGAGGAGATCCCTTTGAACTGGGGGAGGGGAGATAGTTGAAGAGCGGTCGTCCCCTTGATTTTCCGGGGTTGATATACTACGGGGAGTGCTTTGCACAACCTCGGTCGCGTCGAAAGAAGTGTTTGCCTCAGTGGGTGATTGCTCAGCCTCCTCAATTTGTTCAATAGGCATACACTGTCGAGGATTAGTGCGCAGCGCCGCTGAGAATAGTTAGGAAAATGGGTTTGAGGACCGGGAATATAGAAGGGGAAGACTTACAAGGCCTGAGACCAAATTGCAGTCTGACACTATATTGATGGACACTCATGGCCTGGAATAAGGTCAATAAATGTTCTGGTGAGCAAGACAGCGGGCATAGAACACCTACTACCGAGCTGTCACTAATTATTGTTTGACCAAGCTCTGGTTGCAATGAGGATGATTGGTATCAGAAGATGAGGTAAGAAAAACAAGCTACTAAAGTACTCAGCCGAGAGTTGGACATCGATGGTAAAGTAGCAATGAGATAATCAAATCGACGAATTTGATGATGAATCAGGATGGGGGCTGATGATGATGATGATACATGAAAGAAAAAACGCCTGTTTAATTAATGCGTGGGTACCTAGGTATCTATCTATTTATTACAAGGAGCCATATTTGGATTGCCAGTGCCGGTGCCAGTATCACTGTCAATGCTATCGTCGGTTCCCTTGGGTAGCCCAGCAAGGAATTTCGCTTTCCCTGGCCATGATTGATCCTCACAGATGTTTCTACTCAGACTAACTAGTATAGTTGCAATGTAATAAGTCCATTCCATCGATTCTGGGGGAGTTGTGGTTTCCTCTGTATGGTGTTGCTGGGGGGACGAATCGGGGTGAACTCTCGCTTTGGTCTTCTTCTCTGGTTGCATATCTGTTTCAAGGCTCGCTGTGTGTTTTCTTTTTACTCCTTCGGTCGCTCTCGGCTTCGTCTCTGGTTGATCACCGTTGACTGGTTGGTGATCTTTGGCTGATTGGGGGGTGCCCCATTACGGAGATGTAGCGAGCTAGCTCTGGCGAGAATATAATCCAGATATATGGTGCTTCTAATCAAGACAAAAAGATGTGGGCAACTTGATATGGAGGAGGTTATGTGTAGGGAAGGAAGATGGATGGTGAAAAAAGATCTTTGCTGTCCAGCAGCGTCCTTGTTGTAGGATATAATCAATAAGAACGAACCCTAGAGGAACGGCTGGGTCAACAAGACGATAAGCAGTGTATGGCCGAGTTTATATATATTCCTACAATCCCCTGCAGTAAGCGTTTGAAGTCAATAGCTTAGGTTTTGCTGTGTAAAAAGTCAGATAGTTACATTGTCCCCTCGTGAGGCATAAACAAGACAAGAAGTGTTTTTTTCCCCTGGTGTGTTTTTGCCTTTCATTCACTTTACAAAAAACCTCTGGCTTTATTTACTGAACAGACGAATATGTCCTAGAAATTGCAAGGTCGCAAGACGTGGTAGTCGATGAGAACATGAGTATTTCTCTATGATGCTGAGCAAGTGTCACTGGGATAGAGGCGCAGGATGAACTTATTGCAACCAACCAATTTGCACACGCAACATAGTTCGCATTGGAGGCCGAACAACTCAGAAAACTATGGGGACGCCTCGGCCTGTTTGTAAATCTTCAAATGTATCTAGTAGAGGTGTCTATAAGCCCTATCATGATTGCTAGTGGTCGACTGTCTCTTTGCCTTCATGATAAGTTTGTTCCGAATTTTTCAAGCTTTTAATTCTCCCCGACAATCTGCTTAAACTCGTGTAAAGCAGAAGCCCAATCAGCTGCGTTATCCGAATCTGCCCAAGAAGAAATCTTTTGAATCCCCTCCAAATCATCCTTCATGTGGCTCTCAGTCGACGTTCCATCCAGAACCGTGATTCCTTCAAGACCCATAACCAGGGCGTAGTATGCAGCTACCTGCGCGACACCAGCCTTCTCAGCGACCGTCTTGATCGGCTTAGCAGCAGCGAGCCTTGGGTTCGCACTGAGTGTCCAGAAAGACTGAAACGCGATTCCCTGCTGCCGGCAATAAGCTCTGAGTTCCACCTCAAAGTCTGTGTCTGGGTAGAAGCGGTTCTGGACAACACTAGGTTTGACAGCAGCTGCATCATTCAGAGCTTTAAGGATTGGAAGCGTCGTGTTGGAGATGCCCAGGTTGCGAATCTTGTGCGGTACGTAAGTCTCCAGCGTCTTCCATGCTGTGATGGTATCATCGATTGTCTGCAGGGGGCTGTGCAAAAGCACACTGTCAAAGTAGGGTTCTTCACCTTCGATGGTGAAGTAGGCTAGTGATGACTGCGCAGATTGGTGAACCTTGTCCGCGAGCGGTGCATTGAAGTCATAAGGCGCATTGTCGTCTTGATTCCCTGGGGGCGAAAACTTGGTTTGGAGCTGAGAACACATCAGTGTCTATCCTTGTTCAGGTGTGCGCAGGAGAACTAGAGCTTACAAAGAGTCCTCGGCGAGTGATCAGGCCTTCCTTGATTGCTCTCTGGACACCCTGTCCTACACCCTTCTCATTATAATGCTTAGGCTGGCCTGCTGTGTCGACGCCACGGAAGCCATGCTTGAGCGCAGAGTAGACGAGGTCTGCAGACCTCTCTTTCTTCCAGGCTGTACCGTAGACAAGCTTTGGCATGGAAGTGGAAGAGCCCTTGAGGGTAAGGTCTTTGGCTAGCTTAGCGGCCATGGTAGACAATTTGTTTTGTAGATTCCAAGTTGTTTAATTGGGCGTTATTATGCTCTGTTGCTAAGGAGAGATGAGATTTCGAGAGATGATGGTGTGCTAGGTCGAGATTACATTATGCTCTGATCTTTACGACATTTTGAGCCTCAGCCGCTCACGCATGTCGTCAATCTTGCAACAACCAATACCTTACAAGGCAGCCAATCAGTGTTTCTGATCGTACAATTTCCCCGCGCAAATATTGCTGTTGGTTGTGAGACCGTACTTGAGCAAACTGAGCGCGGACTTCTTAGCCTTGTCATTAGTGCCATTTTGCTTTTACATGAGCATTTCACGTTCAAACTATTCAGTGCAAAAGGAAGGATTTCGTCTATTTCTTCTTATCAATCTTTATCGAATGGAAATAGGCCGGATACAAAGAGACATCAACCAAGGTAGGACCGTTGACAAGGCGCGGAGTCTCGGACAACATGGCGCGGGGTTTTCGTCGGGTCTTACTTATTCGCTGCTCAAACAATACAGTTACTACTAGTATGTAGCAAATTCATGAGTCATGTCATTGACATCAAATTATCGGTTCTTGGGTATGTAGCAACGGTCCTCAGTTATAGATCCGCTCTTCTCTACGGAATTAGCTGAAAGGCCCGGCAGCTCCATTTAGCCTAAAAAGAAGAGCGTCTTCTTTAGCCCGGGCTCTCTCCCTCTCTCTATTAGCCGGGCGTTCTCAGTTAGTCAGTCTGTCTACCAGTGAAGCAATTCCGGACCCATCATGTCATATTGCCCCGCCATAGCTTGGAGGGGCAGCTCAAGATATTAAAGTCACGTCACTCTCTACCTACCTACCTACGTAGCCAACACCTCAAATATTCCTCAAATATTTGCTGTAAGTAGTCATTAACACTAAAAAAAGAGACTCGCTCAAAGACTCTATAAACTTCCAGACAACTCACAATCATGGCTCCTTACACTGCCAAATGGGGCATCATGGCCACCGGCGGCATCGCCGAGAGTGAGTTCATTCACCACCAAAGCTAAGCTTGATCATGATGGTAATCATCTTATCCTCCAGCCTTCACCAAGGACATCCTCACCGATCCCGCTACTCGCGACGTCAGTGATGTGAAGCACGAAATCGTTGCTGTCGCTTCTTCCACCTCGGCTGATCGCGCACGCGACTTTATCAACAAGATCGATGGCCCATCCTCTGCTGCCGTCTATGGCTCTTACGCAGAGCTTGTCGCCGACCCCAACGTCGAGATTGTCTATGTAGCTTCTCCTCACAGCCACCACTTTCAGAATGCTATGCTGGCAATCGAAGCTGGCAAGCATGTTCTCTGCGAAAAGGCCCTTACTGTTACTGCGTCGCAGGCCAAGAAGCTGTACGAGGCGGCCAAGGCCAAGAACATTTTCTTCATGGAGGCTGTGTGGACGCGGTACTTCCCTCTCAGCATCAAGATCCGAGAGTTGCTCCAGTCCGGTGCCATTGGTACTGTCTTTAGAACCATCGGTACGCATGCTTCTTTACTGGGTGCTATTGATGCCCTAACCACAGAGAAAACTAATTTATTTTGCTTGCAGCCGATCTCTCTTTCAACATGAACGATGATAACGGCAACATCGGCTTCCCCGACTCTCATCGTATGGTCAACCCCGATCTTGCAGGCGGTGCTCTGCTCGACCTGGGTGTCTACTCCTTGACCTGGGTGTTCCAGTCACTCTACCACGTTCAGCCCGAGGCCGACAAGGAGGCGCCCAACGTCGTGGCCTCTGTGAACAAGTACCACACCGGTGCCGACGAGTCTACAAGCATCATCTGCCAGTTCCCCAAGCACAACACCATGGGCATCGCGACCACATCGATGCGTGTGGCCACTAACGTCGACGGCCTCTACACCGGCGGCCCTGGGATCCGAATCCAAGGCTCCAAGGGCGAGATTCAGATCCCAGGCCCTGCATTCCGACCGACCGAGTACAAGATTGTCAAGTCGGATTCAAAGGGCAAGTTCGAGCAAGTGAACTGTCCTATCCCCACGGACCCCAACCGAAACGGCTGGGGCCACGGTATGTTTTGGGAAGCAGATGAGTGTGCGCGATGCCTGCGTGATGGCAAGAAGGAGAGCGAATCAATGCCGTGGTCTGAGAGTATTGTCATCATGGAGGTTATGGATAGTGCGCTCAAGCAGGGAGGCGTCACATATCCCGAAGTCATTAGCACTGATGTCTTTGATGCCAGCAGCCCTCTCAACACGGGAAGGAAGTAAAAGACAGCACACACAACGCTCATGGGAAAAGGTGGATGGTATACAGGGATGCTGCGAATGAACAAACATAGGAGTGACTACCTGCGTTGACAATTAGTATGGGATATGAATATCGGCTATAGTTGCACGAAATCAACGGCTACAGAGTCTCGGGGGTGTAAGAAGCGTCCCATGTTACCCAGGCCGTCCAGGTCCCCCTTTGCCGATTGCGCATTTATTTCCACGTTGCATTAGCCTGTGAGCGGCCACGAGGAAGCCAAGGATTCCCAGTCAGGGTGCTTAATCCCTAGGACTCTCTGTTCGCAGATGACGTGCAGTCTGTGCCCTTTGACGAGACGGGAGCACCCATGTCCACAGCTGGAAACCCCTGACAGAAACATCCATGGAAGGGATGGATTCGATGCTCACGAGAGTTGCGCGAGTCGTGATGGAGGGGGCGTAGAAACCGTTGGAAGAACGCGGGGCTTGTTGGTTGATGTCTTGAGGGTTCATTGACAAAGTGGCGCAGTTTTGATGCCTTCCATGCTGATGGGGTGATGTACAGTAGGTGATAGTGTGAAGAAGAGTGATGTGATGAGAGAGAGATGAGATTGTGGGGGTCGATAAGACGCCACCGAGCCAGGGACCCTGAAGAAAGGAACAGTTTTAAGGACCTGGAGGCGGATCCGAGGTGTTCGTGACTAGGGGCCTCAAAATCGGACAGGGGAGGCCATGATTGATTTTATATCTGTTCATCTCGCCATTACAATGCCTAGACCATGTTGTGCATAGTCTGTCTGTCTGTCTGGTAGTCTAGGTTGTCAACTTGACACCAACGACAAACGGCCAACATGCCACTCTCTCTGCTGAAACCCGATTATATGAATCATAAAGAGGTAGGCAGATCCCGCATAAGAGTCCTTACTCATGAATCACAAAGTTGCTCAATCATGGAAAAGATCTCGGTCAAGCCACCTACAAGACGGAGCCGCTCTAACGTCAAAAGCATGAGGAGGGACTCCACTAATAATCGCGGGCCACACCCATCACCCATAGAACCAGGGCATCAGCTAAGAAAAAGCTTGGATATCGAGAAATTACCATCTACAGAAACAGAACCAACACCACCACCACCACCA
>JABFAK010000185.1:0-61855 GCA_013266265.1 Fusarium sp. NRRL 66182
GCCAGAAATATATATAATCCCACTAGGAACTGACATGTTCTGCCTTGACTTTCTTACCTACATTACCTAGTAGGTACCTAGATAGAGAGCACCAGAGGAGCCTGAGGTTGAGCTGTCGCCACACATAAAGTCGCGCCACAAACGCGCTCAAGCTACAGTAAGTACCTCTAACCTAAACCGGACCTAGCGTCGTTGCCTTGTAGGTTGTGATCTGAAATTTACGATCGCGACTTGACCTCTCTCAAACTTGGTGACGACTGCAAACCTCTTCAGCGACTGCGCATCAATCGCAGAACCTAATTCGTCTATACAACGGCTACATATTTTTTCAAGGTCGTATTGGTGCCAAACTTATGGTAATTTAGCAGTCTAGCGCCCCAGGCTTGTGTCGAGAACATCGACGTTCTCCAACAATAACATACCTTCATAATCAGTCACCATGTCCGAAGCCAATCGAGATGTGTCGCAGTACAAGTACTCGGCTATGTCGAACCTGGTTCTCCAGGCCGATCGTCGGTTTGTCACGAGACGAACTGATGAGGCCACTGGTGATCCAGAGTCGCTGGCCGGGCGTTTGAGTATTCGAGACATGGGCGCCCGAGTCGCGCGCGACGACGCGCCGAAGACGAAGAAACAGCCCGGTCTTCCACAAATCGAGCGAGGAAGCCTACGAGAAGGCGAGGATATCCTAGCACGAGAACAGCGCAGACGAAAGGCAGAGGCACCTCAGTCGACCGGTGTTCTTGGCGCCAACGATCTCTTGGTGGAAGGCATCACATATCGTCCACGAACAGCAGCGACACGTGCGACATTCGAACTCATCATCACTATAGTAGCAAATAATCTTGGCGACGTGCCCCATGAGGTCGTGCGCAGCGCGGCGGATGCTGTTCTGGAGTATTTGAAGGACGACGACTTGAAGGACCTGGACAAGAAGAGGGAAATCGACGATATCTTGGGCGTGACATTAAATCCCAAGCAATTTAATGAACTAGTAAATCTCGGCAAGAAGATTACGGACTACGATGCCCAGGACGACGATGAGGATGTTGCTATGGGAGGCGCCGATGCTGACGATGCTGAAATTGACGAGCGTCAGGGCGTCGCAGTTGCTTTCGACGAGGACGATNNAGGAGGATGAGAAGGATGAGAGTGCTGAGGGTAAAGAGGAAGACGCTGTCGCCGACGTAGGGGATGAGATGATCCTTGACTCGGCACCATTAGGAGGGAAGCAAGCAGAAAAGGAAAAGCGCAGCGTACCAGCACGCGAAATCGACGCGTTCTGGTTGCAGCGCCAGATCGGTGCCCTATACCCCGACGCTCACGAGCAAACCGACAAGACAAAGGAGGCACTTCGGATTCTGTCAGGAGAATCTGATGAACCTGACGGCGAAGAAAAGTCCCTACGCGAGATTGAGAACGACCTTATGGAACTATTTGACTTTGAGCACCATGAGCTGGTTCAGAAGTTGGTCGAAAACAGGGAAAAGGTCTTCTGGCTCACAAAGTTAGCGCGGGCAGAGACCCCGGAGCAACGCGCCGATGTCGAACGAGAAATGGGCTCGGAAGGTCTGCAATGGATCATCAACGAACTCAAGGGCAAGGATGCTACAGAAGGCCAGAAGGGCAAAATGGACATCAAGATGGACATTGATGTTCCAGCTTCCTTCACTGCTGAAGCACCAAAGACTGAACGTGCCGAGGGGCAACTTGTTGGCGGCCTCCAGCCCCGAAAACTCATTAACCTCGACAACCTGGTATTCGATCAAGGAAACCATCTTATGACAAACCCCAAGGTCCGACTACCAGAAGGCTCAACAAAGAGGACATTCAAGGGCTACGAGGAAATCCATATACCTACTCCCAAGAAGCGTAATGAGCCTGGCGATGTTTTGATTCCTATCTCGGATATGCCTGAGTGGGCGCGAAGCCCTTTCAGTAAGAACCAGTCACTGAACAAGATTCAGTCAAAGTGTTATCCTTCGGCATTCGATGATGACGGCAATATGCTTGTATGTGCTCCAACGGGTAGTGGAAAGACCAACGTTGGTATGCTCGCCATTCTTCGAGAGATCGGGAAGCACCGGAGCCCTGAAACTGGCGACATCGATCTGGATGCTTTCAAGATCGTCTGTATCGCACCCCTCAAGGCGCTTGTCCAAGAGCAGGTTGGCAATCTTGGAAACAGACTTGAACCATATGGCATTCGAGTTGCAGAGTTGACTGGCGATCGTCAACTTAACAAGCAGCAAATTGCCGAGACCCAGATCATTGTCACCACACCCGAGAAGTGGGATGTCATTACCAGAAAGTCCAACGACCTGACCTATACCAACTTAGTACGCCTAATCATTATCGACGAAATCCATCTGCTACACGATGATCGTGGTCCAGTCCTGGAGAGTATCGTCAGTCGAACGATCCGCAAGACGGAGCAGACTGGCGAGCCAGTCCGTATCATTGGTCTATCTGCCACTCTTCCTAACTATAAAGATGTTGCGAGCTTCTTGCGAGTCGACATGAAGAAGGGCCTCTTCCATTTTGATGGCTCTTACAGACCTTGTCCCTTACGACAGGAGTTTGTCGGTGTTACGGATCGCAAAGCCATCAAGCAACTCAAGACCATGAACGACGTGTGCTACAATAAAGTTATCGAACATGTAGGCACTAACCGTAACCAGATGCTTATCTTCGTTCACTCTCGAAAGGAGACTGCCAAGACTGCCCGTTACATCCGAGACAAGGCTCTCGAGTCGGACACAATTAACCAGATTCTTCGTCACGATGCTGGTAGTCGAGAGGTCCTCAACGAAGCCTCTTCCCAAGCAACAGATACAGACCTCAAAGACATTCTACCCTACGGTTTCGGTATTCACCATGCTGGTATGAGCAGAGTCGACAGGACAGACGTTGAAGATCTTTTTGCTCGCGGTGCCATCCAGGTGTTGGTGTGTACTGCGACGTTAGCTTGGGGTGTGAACTTGCCTGCCCACACCGTTGTTATCAAGGGAACTCAGGTTTACTCCCCCGAGAAGGGTAGCTGGGTTGAGCTTAGCCCGCAAGATGTCCTACAGATGCTTGGACGTGCAGGCCGACCTCAGTACGATACTTACGGAGAAGGCATCATCATCACAACACAGAGCGAGATGCAGTACTATCTCTCGCTTCTGAACCAGCAGCTTCCTATTGAGAGTCAGTTTGTGAGTAAGCTGGTGGACAACTTGAACGCAGAAATTGTGCTCGGTAATGTCAGAACCCGTGATGAGGGTGTCGAGTGGCTGGGCTACACCTATCTTTTTGTCAGAATGCTCCGCTCTCCTGGTCTCTACCAGGTAGGTGCCGAGTATGAAGATGATGAAGCGCTTGAGCAGAAGCGAGTCGACTTAATTCACTCCGCCGCTATGGTTCTACGCAAGTCAAATCTCATCAAGTACGACGAGAAGACAGGAAAGCTCCAGTCTACTGAGCTCGGTCGTATCGCATCTCATTACTACATCACCTTCGGATCCATGGAGACCTATAACAACCTCATCCAGCCCTCTATTACAACTATTGAGCTCTTCCGCGTCTTTGCTCTCAGCGCCGAGTTTAAGTATATTCCCGTTCGACAAGATGAGAAGCTGGAGTTGGCGAAGCTGTTGGGTCGAGTTCCAATTCCTGTCAAAGAGAGCATTGAGGAACCCCATGCCAAGATCAACGTGCTTTTGCAAGCGTACATTTCGCGCCTCAAGCTCGATGGGTTGGCCCTGATGGCCGACATGGTATACGTAACACAATCTGCTGGCCGTATATTGCGTGCTATCTTTGAGATTGCGTTGAAGAAGGGTTGGGCATCTGTAGCCAAGACCGCGCTGGATCTCTGCAAGATGGCTGAGAAGCGTATGTGGCCAACAATGTCCCCTCTACGCCAGTTCCCCTCATGCTCTAGAGATGTTGTGCAAAAGGCCGAGAGGATTGACGTGTCTTGGAGCAGCTACTTTGACCTGGATCCTCCTCGTATGGGTGAGCTGCTTGGCATGCCCCGAGCTGGCCGAACAGTCTGCGGGTTAGTGGCCAAGTTTCCTCGCGTCGAAGTCCAGGCCCAAGTCCAGCCAATGACCAGATCTATGTTGCGTGTTGAGCTTAGCATCACACCGAACTTTGAATGGGATGATTCAGTGCATGGTGCTGCCGAGAGCTTCTGGATCCTTGTCGAAGATTGCGATGGCGAGGACATCCTTTACCATGACACTTTCCTACTGCGTAAGGAGTATGCTCTATCAGAAACGAACGAGCATATTGTCGACTTTACTGTTCCCATTACGGACCCCATGCCTCCCAACTACTTCGTTTCGGTTGTATCTGATCGATGGATGCATGCCGAGACCAGACTTCCTGTCCCCTTCCACAAGTTGATCCTACCTGAGAAGTTCCCCCCTCATACCGAACTTCTTGAGCTCCAACCTCTCCCTGTTTCTGCTCTCAAGGTAACGAGCTACGTTGACCTTTATCCTTCCTGGAAGCAGTTCAACAAGATTCAGACCCAAACCTTCAACTCCCTGTACAAGACGGATCAGAACGTCTTTATCGGCGCTCCCACAGGTAGCGGCAAGACTGTGTGTGCCGAATTTGCTCTTTTGAGACACTGGACGAAGGGGGACGTTGGTCGAGCTGTGTATATTGCTCCTTTCCAAGAGCTTGTTGATAGTCGTCTCCAGGACTGGCAGAAGAGGCTTGGCCATCTCAATGGTGGACAGGAGATCGTAAAGCTCACTGGTGAAACAGCAACCGATCTCAAGCTTCTCGAGAAGGGCGACCTGATTCTGGCAACGCCTACCCAATGGGATGTCTTGTCACGACAATGGAAGCGGCGCAAGAACGTTCAGACAGTTGAGCTTTTCATTGCCGATGAGATCCACCTTCTTGGAGGCTCTCAGGGTTATGTTTACGAGACAATTGTCTCCCGCATGCACTACATCCGTACACAGACCGAGTTGCCCATGCGAGTTGTCGCTTTGAGTGTCTCGCTGGCGAATGCTAGGGATATCGGTGAATGGATTGATGCCAAGAAGCATGACATCTACAACTTCAGCCCACATGTCCGGCCTGTACCTCTGGAGCTGCACCTCCAGTCATTTACCAACACCCACTTTCCATCGCTCATGCTGGCAATGGCCAAACCCACATATCTGGCCATTACACAAATGTCCCCTGACAACCCCGCCATGGTCTTCGTGCCCAGCCGCAAACAGACGCGAGCAACTGCTCGAGACCTCCTCGCGGCCGCCTTCGCTGACGATGACGAGGATCGCTTCCTCCACGCCGAGGTCGAGCAAATGAAACCTTTGCTTGAACGTATTAATGAGGAGGCGCTCGCCGAGGCGCTCTCTCATGGTGTTGGCTACTACCACGAGGCTCTCAGCCAGAGTGATAGACGAATTGTCAAGCATCTTTATGACAATGGAGCTATTCAGGTGCTCGTTGCTTCTCGAGATGTCTGTTGGGAATTGAACAGCATTGCTCATCTCGTCATTGTTATGGGAACTCAGTACTTTGAGGGTCGTGAGCATCGGTATGTCGACTATCCTCTTAACGAGGTACTGCACATGTTTGGAAAAGCTCTTCGGCCATCCAAGGACGGCCGTAGCCGTGGTGTCCTCATGTTGCCACAAGTGAAGCGCGAGTACTACAAGAAGTTCCTTAACGAGGCTCTTCCAGTGGAATCTCACCTGCACAACTACTTGCACGATGTTTTCGTAACGGAGATTAGTACCAAGATGATCGAGTCGGGCGATGATGCAATCAACTGGACGACCTTCACCTACTTCTACCGACGACTGCTGGCCAACCCAAGTTACTACAGCTTGACCAGCACCACCCACGAGGGCCTCAGCAACTACATGTCTGACTTGGTGGAGACGACTCTGCGTGAGCTCAGCGAATCGAAGGTCATTGACTTCGATGAGGAGGATGGATCTGTTGCGCCTCAAAACGCTGCCATGATCGCGGCCTATTACAACATCTCCTACATCACCATGCAGACGTTCTTGCTCTCGCTGAGTGTTCGTACGAAGCTCAAGGGCATCATGGAGATTGTCACTTCAGCAACCGAATTCGAGTCAATCCAGATCCGACGTCACGAGGATGGTCTGTTGCGACGCATCTACGACCGAGTTCCTGTCAAGATGTCTGAAGCAGTTTACGATTCGCCCCATTTTAAGGCCTTTGTTCTGCTCCAGGCTCACTTTTCTCGCATGCAGTTGCCAATTGATCTAGCCAAGGATCAGGAGGTGCTGCTATCCAAGGTTCTGAGCCTCCTCAGCGCTATGGTCGATATCCTATCCTCTGATGGCCACCTCAACGCTATGAGTGCTATGGAAATGTCGCAAATGATTGTCCAAGGAATGTGGGATCGGGACAGCCCTCTCAAGCAGATCCCGCACTTCACGCCGGAGGTTGTCAAGGTTGCCAATGAATTTGGGTATGTAAAGAGTCTCGATGTGGAAATTGACATGCCAGCTGACAATCTACGCAGAATCAAGGATATCTTTGATTTCATGGAGGCCATGAATCCGGATGAAAACGCCGATTATAATAACCTCATCAAACGGCTGGGTCTATCCCAGAACCAGTTGGCACAGGCGGCTAACTTCACAAACGACAAGTACCCCGACTTGGAGCTTGAGCACGAGGTCCTGGATGAGGACGAGATTAGGGCTGGTGAACCAGCTTACCTGAGCATCAAGATTACTCGCAACATGGAGGAGGATGAAGGTGACCATAACTCTACTGTGCATGCACCATTCTATCCCACAAAGAAGATGGAGAACTGGTGGCTAGTTGTTGGTGATGAGAAGACCAAGAGCCTCTTGGCCATCAAGCGAGTGACCATCGGGCGGGAACTCAACGTTCGCCTCGAATACACTGTGCCGTCACCTGGTGAGCATGACCTGAAGCTGTTCCTAATGAGTGATAGCTATGTTGGAGTCGACCAAGAGCGGGAATTCTCGGTGACGGCCGCCGAAGGGATGGATGTGGACGACGATGAAGATGACGAGGATGAGGATGAGGACGATGAGTAAAAGCTCAGACGTCTGCTCCAATTGCCCCCGGCCACCAAGAATGGCTGTGTACACTACTACAGACTACGAATGCGAATTTAGGGTTGTAATTTTCGAATCTATCAACTGGCACGATGACCTGGAATATTACATGTGACCGAGATGTGCTGTTTGAGACAAGTTTTCCGGACACAAGCCGAGTTGTGTGGAGGCCTAATGGTGCAACACGAGTTAGAGGCGCGAGGGGTTGAGTGAGGTGAGCTGTTGACTACGAGGTAGGTCAGACGCGCCAGTCGCAGCCGGAGAAGCGACGTGACTTTTGCAGGGAAACAAGAGTGAAGATGATGAGAAGCGAGACCACACAGACGCGTCCCACCGTCGGTTTCGTATGCCAAGGCATCGAATCAGCGTCGACTACGCGCGGGTTTTGATGTCGTGTGTGAGCTTGGGTGGTTGCTGATGACGCCGCCCGATGCAAAGGCGGGCATTATACACGTCACGTGATCTTCCTCTTGTGACGTTTGAAGTGTTTCCCTTGCCAGCCAAGCCATCAACTCGCACCAGCGTTTTTTCTTTCGTAACCCCAACATCTCAGCACAACTCGACGAGGCGCTTCCCATCTTCAATTGCGCTTCTTATCCAACACACTCAATTACCATCGCGCTACGAACATTGCGCTCCATTGACGCGCGCAATACAACACCAGCTACGCGTTCGCCCATCTTTTTCGAGCCGGGAAGCTACTTCTGGCTGCTGTAACTAGCGATCAGCAAAAAAAAAAAAGATATTTACATTTATCGCCATGGCCGATCAAGTGAACGAGAAGCCTGAGGTTGAAGCTCCTGCTGCTAACGCGCAGGAGGTTTCTGCCACCGAGGAGAAGCCCACGGGCCCTGCGTCAACTGAAGACGGCGCCGCAAAGGTTGAAGGCGAGGGAGCTAAGGAGGACACCAAGACCATCGAGGGTAAGTCTTTCGCGGTGTCTTAGGCATCTATTGCGCACTCGACTGCATCGCTCCTGAAACTGCGCCCTGTTTTCTCGCGTGCCCTGTGCCCCCGGCGCGTCCTTCCCTTTGTCAGACCCGTGCTGACCCTATCGCGCATTCAGAGACCAAGGAATCCGAAAACCCTGCCGAAGATATGAACGCGACAGACGAAGCGAAGGACGACGTGAAGCGTGCTGACGAGTCAGCCGACGTCGAAATGAAGGACGCGACAGACGCCCCGGCTGCCGAGGAGACCAAGGCCGAGAGCTCCGTCCCATCTGCCGACGGTGAGAAAGCGACTGAAAACGCTGCCACAGAAACTCCCTCAGCAAAGGGCAAAAATAATAACCGACGCAAGTCGACCGGCACTGCCAACCGTAAGAGCCTGAGCAAGAAAGCCTCCAAGACGCGTCTCACGCACTTGGACGCCAAGCCTGGTGACCACTTCTTGGTCAAGCTCAAGGGCTTTCCCGCGTGGCCCGCCATTATCTGTGATGAATCAATGCTGCCCCAAGCGCTGGTCGATAGTCGTCCTGTAGCTGCGGCGCGACCTGATGGCACATACACAGAGGCCTATGCTGATGGTGGCAAACGTGTTAACGACAGGAGCTTCCCTGTCATGTACCTGCACACAAACGAATTGTAAGCTGACATCCATTTTGCCTCGCGGATCTTTGCTAAATAGTTACAGTGGCTGGGTGCCAAACACTTCCCTCACAGAGCTCACCCCTGAGAAGGCTTCAGATACAATCACTGAGAAGATGCGCAAGGATCTCAGGGAGGCATTCCTCCTTGCCGTGGAGCACAATCCCATTGACCACTACAAAGAAGTTCTCAAGCAATTCCAAGATGACCTGATTGCTAAGCAACAAGCTGCCGCAACCCCCAAAAAGTCCAAGAAGGGGAAGGCGAAGGCTGCCGATGAGGACGTGGATATGGAGGATGTCGATGATGCCACTGCGGACAAGTCCAAGTCCAAGAAGCGCAAGGCTGAGGATGATGCAAGCGTAAGTATTTTTGTCAATACAGCTGGCTGCTATCAAGTTGCTGACCAAGTCAAAACTCAGACACCGCAAAGGTCCGATTCTGTCAAGAAGCCTAAAATAAAGTTGAACACTTCGACCCCCAAAGCTGCCAACGGCACTCCCGCAGTCAAGGATGAATCTGCAACCAAGGCCAAGGTCAAGGTCAAGAAGTCTTCAGAAAAGAAGGCTGACGCACCCAAAGAGGCCAAGATTACTCCTGAGCAACGCCGGCAACGCAAGGAGGTAAGATTCCGCTTCAGACCGTCACAATATGGCTTGTCTCTAACCCGGTTACAGAAAGAGGTTCTCTATCTCCGCCATAAGCTCCAACGTGGACTCCTCACCAGAGATCAGCAGCCCCAGGAATCAGAGATGAAACAGATGTCCGAATTCGTCACTATGCTTGAGAACTTGAAGGACCTCGAGGTTTCCATCATCCGCACCACCAAGATCAACAAAGTCCTCAAGGCAATCCTAAAACTGCAGACGATTCCTCGCGAGGACGAGTTCCACTTCAAGGATCGCTCTCAAGCCCTTCTAGACAAGTGGAATAAGCTGATGGTTGATGAAACCGCTGCTCCTGCTCCAGATGCTACCAATGGCGTCAACGGAAAATCGGAGCCCAAGCTTGAGGAGAAAAAGGACGATAGCGGAAAGGAAGATACCGAGGAGCCCAAGGCTGAAGAAACTGAGAAGCCCAAGGACGTGGTCGAGGACACACCAGAGGCACCGGCCTCGGAAGAAAAGAATGACGATGTGAGTTTCAACGATATCGTTTGACATGGTGTATCCCGGCTAATCGAAAGCAAGACTGTCCCCCCCGAGCCTGTTCAAGCTGCGGCCTAAACTAATATGATCTGATTCGGCTCGTGGTGTTTTAGAACAAATTCTTTAATGGCGTCAGGGTTATGGCCACCAGTTCTGATCTTTTCGGTTTCTTATTTCTTATCATCTCTTCAGCCGTGGCAAAAGTGGCTTCGCTGCGTCTTTTCGGTATCTGTATGAGTATCTGCCAAAACTGGCGGCAGAAGTGCGCCACGACTCGGTGGAGTCGTGGTGAGATCAACAGGGGTGTGGACGGCAATAACATCTTTTTTGGTTGTACAAGGGACGGTATCCATGATACTGGACAAAGGAGACACGCTCAATTTGGGCTGCTTTGAACCAGAAAGGCCAGGGGGAGATTGACGAGAGGAGAGGAGGACACATGGATGGTATGGAAAGCGTGGGAAGGTTGTGATTCCAAACAATCAGACGTGGTCACATTCGAGATTTGAGAGGAGGCGTATGGAATCAAGGTTTCGGCGAGCAATAGCATACAGGTGATCAATGGGACAAAGAATTAGATGTGCCTCGTGAGAAGAATCGTTTCTGAAGCCTTTAAACTGCTTGTTTGTAATGTCTTGAATACCTAAGGTAGTGAGTGAGAGGTGCTTCTGGCGCCGTCGCTGGTGTACAGTGCGTGGTACAGTGCATACAATCGCGCCTACCGTCTCAAAACGCGCGTTGACCCTTCCATTCCACGGCAACCCCAGCTTCAGGAGCTTCATCTTAATACTTGACAACTCATCAAGTCTTGATCATGACACGAGAAGCTATGAAGGAAGACACCTACAATCAAGAAGATCATCAGGTAACACGAGACTTGATTCTCAAAGTTGCTAGGCTGTTTCCGCTAACGCAGTCAACAGGTCGCCTATATCTTTGGCCCTTTAGATGACGGGTCACGCCAAAAACCTGCGAAGCGCAGAAGAGTATCAAAACAGGCCCAGGATACCGAAAATCCTGCTCAGGACTCGTCATATTTCGTACCACTACTTAATGGGGCTGAACTCCCCGAGTTTGTGCACCTGAGGGAGACCCTCTTTCAGGAGAGCTGGGCCAAGGTTGATGAGCGCATTGAGGTGAGTGAACGAGACGCATTCGCGCAAGCTATTACTTATTCAAATCAGGCGATTCTCAAAACTTCTAATTTGGAAACTCTACAAGAAGTAAGCGACTTCGTCAAAGATGCAGAGGCAGATTGGTAAGAGCCCAAACCTCCTCATGTATAAACACAGCCCCTGACTCTCATACAGTGGGGATAGAATCCCTTCGGCCTTCATCATCACCGGGCCTAATATCGCCTCACAGGATCTTCTCTTTCAACAATTATCAGAGACGCTTCAGCAAACAACACCAAGCAAATTTGTCGGCTTGCGGTCGTCAGAGGCCTCGACGCTCAAGGCGACCCTAAAGAAGATTATTCGGGACGTCACAGCCAAGGCTTCCGACCAAGAGGACGATGATCTCCAAGTGGGAGATGGTCGAGAGGGCCGGCGATACCTTGACTATGATCTCGAGGCATTGCATGCTTTCATCAAGCCTCAAAGCTGTGAACATGTCTTTGTTGCATTCCAAGACAGTGAAGGTTTTGACAGTAGCCTGCTTTCTGACCTGATTATTCTCTTCAATTCCTGGCGCCCCCGTACCCCCTTCACCCTGCTCTTTGGTATCGCCACATCAGTCGAGCTTCTCCAGGCCAGGCTGCTCAAAGCCGCATGCCAGCAGATTTATGGAGCGCAATTTGATGTGATCCAGACATCGACAATTCTCGAGACTATCTTCAAGGCAACTGTGGCGGCGGCAGATGCCCCAGTGCTGCTAGGACCATCCCTCTTCCGTAGCATGCTTGATCGTCAACACGATCAGGTCTCAGGAATCCAGACGTTCACCATGTCGCTAAAGGCACGTTGTATGTAAACGAAGCATTAACGAGTATTTGCTAACGCTCAACAGTATTCCTACATGTGCCATCTCTACGCCAACCCTCTCAGCGTTCTCGAACATGCTTCCAAGTTACAACCTGAGCACATTGAAGCTATTCGGCATGTTGGCTCGTTCAGAAAAAATGTTGAAGAGGCGGTGAAATCTGGCGTTTTGGATAATGTGCAATACGCTAAAGACTTGCTTGAAGATGACGAATTTCTCATCTCTCAAGTACAAACCAGTCTCAGTCACCGCCATGATTTCATTGAGGAGTTCTTGCGCGCTCTTCTTGTGGTCAGGGGGGTCGAAGCTCAAGATTTTGAATTCTCGAGAGCATATGTCGAAGCCATAGACGAGGGCATCTCGCTAACCGAGCATTCACAAACAGTCGAGTCTATAAGACGGATGGGTATTAACGAGCTATTGGCTATGTTGCGCAGGGTGATTTCAATCTTGCGGGATGGAGAAGACGATCTGCGTCTCGGCCCAGCAGCAAAGCAAGTTGATGTCGAGTTTCGAGATGCCTTGACGAGACATCTCGTCAATTTGGAAGAACTGCACTTGAAAGCTCGTGAGCAAGGCATCACGCTGCGAACCAAGTACAGTGGCCAGAGCAAAGTGATGCGTACTACTGTCATTGCACAAAGGGTTCAACTGAGTCACGATTCTGCTGCACTTACAGACGAGGACAAGCAAATCACACAGACTGTTGACGACATCACTGCGTTGTTCATCACGCACATCCAGGTCCCTAAACCAAGCTCCCTTCTCTTGTCAGAAACCTGGTTATATGACTCTCGAGCTCCGTCGCGAGATGTGTTTGTACCTCGGCCACGGGCTGTCTTGGAACGCAGTCTCGCGAAACCACACGACTACCTTTCATGCTCATGCTGCAAGCCAGGCGATGAAGGCACTCCCGCCACATTCCCGGCTACCGCACTCTTGTATCGCCTATATACAGAGACGGGCAGTCTTATCAATGTAGCAGATCTATGGACTGCATTTTCTGCACTGGTGGGCGATGAGGAAGCAGATGAACGCAAGTCGCTCGTCCTGTTCTACCGTGCACTGGCTGAGTTGAGGGCTTTGGGGTTTGTCAAAGCAAGTAAGAAGAAAGCGGATCACATTGCCAAGCTGAAGTGGCTCTAAACTTGGCTGCACTGGCCGACAAAGCTTTGAAAGAGAGACATTTCGAGACACCCTAAACACGGCAACCGCAAAAGGTGGTCCTTTGTATTTGAAAGAGACCGATATATGTCGGAGAATAGGTTCTCCAGCTGAGGTTGAACTGAGGTTGAGCCAAGGGCCCGCGGACCAGGTGACGACGGAACAAGAAAAAGAAGGAGAAAAGTGTTGTCAGTGTGAGACACCGGACGGCTAGAGGTGGAGGGTTGCAAAGGAATACTATACAGCCAACACAGCAGAATACAAAACCTGCAGCTCAAGATAAGTTTTAGACGCCGGGAGCGGAGCGGGCTGCTGAGGACAAAGCATCATGTGAAGGAATATCGGGTCAATCAGAAGAGAACAAAAGGATGAAACAAAACAGGTTGAATTCGATTAATGGCGGTAACTTGTTTTTTGAGCCCATTGTCTCGCGGAGAAATCGCTTTGAGTCATGACCGCCGTCACATTCCACGTCAGCGCCAATGGACCAACCCGATTGCGTTTTGTCGTCACTGTTAGTCTCTTTGCAGGCTGTTTTATATGGCTCTAGCTCTGGTGTGGACGTCTGTGTGAGACAAGGACCAGAGCCTAGCAAAACCAAGCCCTGGCCGGCTCCGTTTAAAGAGTTTCTTCGTTGGCAGGAAGCTTTTCTACTTTCTGGAAAGGGTGGCAGACCTCAAAGCGGTCTCCCTCCAAACCTCCCTCAGCTTGTCAAGGTGTTGGTCAAAGGCCGCTTTGCCCAGAACAGCAGAGCCTTGTCCCGAACAACGAACGGCTTCGGCCACAAAGACGTTCGACTGGCTGTTCGCGATCCGGGCTTCTCGTGTTATTTAATACAAGAGGGCGGGACTCTCCCATGGCCATTTAGACATGCCATGGTCTGTTTCAACTGAGATATCATTTACTACTCCTGTGAGCCCAAGTCAACAATAAAAGGATATCAACCTCTGCACAAGATTTCGAGCTAGAGGGAATCGCCTACAACTTCAAAGAGGTGTCTTGCTGTCATTCACTGCTGCTCTGCGGAGAAGACCGCTGTCAATAACAACCCCACCAACGCCAGTTCGCCATCACATCACTTCTGAGGGCTATACCTATTCAGTAGCGTCTAGCTTTCACGCTCAAGAGGCTGGTGCTCCTGGCCTACAAAAGCTCGAGGCTATACTGCCCCGGAGTTGATCTGCTTTGGAGATAGAACGATCAACCACTAGTTGCTCCATCAAAAACCTCTTACACAGTAGCCGCCATAATGATGCGAGGCGAGATCCCTTCAAGGCACCGTCAGGCATTTGGTCAGCGACGACTTGCAAAGAACCCAAATTTGCAACGCAAACTCGAGCAGATGGCGCTTCCTCTAGCACCTCTCGTGCAACTCACCACAGGCGCTGTTCATCCATGCTTTCCCACCACCGTCCTCAACTTCTGGCTTCTCACAGACGAGCAGCTTGAGTCACTGGCGCACTTTTACCATCAGAGGACACCAAACCCGTGGGCCAACCAATATCCCTGCCCGATCACCTGGAGGTCGGATCTGCCTCTCGAGGAGAAGCGGCGCAAGATGGGCAAGTTCATCGGTCTCCGGGGCTGTGAATCGCCCATCCTGCTCAAGTCGGAAGAGGAGATACTGGCAGAGGCTCGCAGGGCGAGACTCGCGGCCGAGGAGGACATGTGGAGGCGAAAGCACTTTTCCTGATTGTATTGCATTTGCATTGTCTTAACGGCCTTTGAACGGCATTACTAATGTTAATCGAGGTGAGCAGACGGTCTAGTTTGCTTGTCTGATTGTCTGCTTGTTTGCTTGATTTGGTGTTTCTGGATTCAGGAGTTTTGCACATGTTGTCTTCGCTTGAATTTTAAGACAGGGAGGGTTCGAGGATCGCATTGCTAGACATGGCGAGCTAGCACAGCGCGCATCATTGCATTTTCATAGGAGTACTGAGGTTGAAAGAGGACCATATATCAATAGAGAATAAGCCCCATGCTGCTATTTTAATCGAACGAAAAACCTCAACGCCGATGGATATTGGTATCCCCCCCGAGCTTCCCGATGGCATGCACCGGAAGAAGTAAGTGACAACGAATACTGTACAAACCGAGACCAAGGACGCAGGATATGTGAAAAAGGACGCCCTCGTTCTCCGCGCGACACGTCACATGGAGAATTTATGTCTATTTTTTGCCGCCCTTCTTACCCTTGCCTGGAGAATTAACCACAACGGCATCCTCCTCACTGGCTGTCTTGGCAGAGGCGCTCTGCTCAGAGCCGTCAAGCTCCTTCATGAATTCTGACTGGATCTGTCCGCGACGCTTCTCCCACCACTCCTTTTCAGAGTCAGCCTGGGAAAGGATCTCTTCAACCGAGCTGCGCATAGCAGCGTTGGCGGTCATTTCGTGGGCGGACTGAAAGATGGACTGGCCCCAATTTGGCGCCAGGGCGTTGGCCTGCAGTATCAAGTCAGCGGATGAATTCGTATATTTCCATCGCCAAGAGCACCGTACCTCTGTTACGACATCCCTCAGCTCCTCCTCCATCTCCTTCTCAGCACGCTGAAATCGTTGCCATAGGTCGTCGCCCACACTGCCTCGTTGCAGCAGGGAGCCGCATGCTTGCTTAGCAGACTTGATCTGGATCAGACGGCGGATATCCTCGACGGCGCGGCGCATAAGAGCGGCGCGGAGAACGCTGTCGGGGATCTTGGGCCCCTTTTCGGCGCCATCCTCGGGGGTAAGGTGCAGCAGGGACAGGTAGACGTTGCGCTGGAGATGAGGGCCGAACCACGGGGCGAGATTAGCGCTCTCGGCTATACGAGAACTGTGTCAGTATGTTTTCTCAATATCTTTCCCTCTCGAGGCTCTGATGAATCATACCGGCTTGTCGTTTACGGTAAATTGTTGAGAATGTCATGAGTGCGCTACCGAGGACGAGGACATATGCAAAGGGGAGGGCAAGGCCCTTCCAATCAATATCGAACATGATGAATAGAGATTAAAAAAAGGGAATCACTAGAGAGTCTTCGTGTCAAAGTAAAAGAGTGTCAAGAATGAATTTCAACCAGCCGTGGATCGTGACGTTGTTGTACGAGTCTAAAGACAAACATTAAATCGACACGATTACAGAGAGATTAGAGTACAGCTTGGTGGTGTGGCGCAGTTTAATCTTTAGGCCAGATATCGTTTCCAACTCTGCTCTGTGGCTTTGTGGTCCAGATCAGCTGTGGCTGGTGGGGTGGTGTGCAGTGCGCCTTCCCTTCCACCTTCCATGCTGGCGGGTCGTGGATTCCATTTGGCTGCCGTGCGACGTCACTGAAGCATTAGGTAATCAAACGCAGGCACCTCTGTATGACGATACGTACCAGCCTGCGAGCTAGCTACCTACTCTGGGCGGACCTTACCTTGGGTTTGAAATGACTTCAACTGCACACTTTAAGCTCTTTCTTTTATCCTTCACAAACTGGCCGTATAACGACTTCTCTCCCTTGTCCTCCCTCCCACCGCACATTTTATCCTTTGGCACGTCAACACCGCCAAAATCTTGAGAGGCGGAAATCCCCCCACTAGAGTCAAACACCAGCGGCAGTTCTCTGGAATATCGCCTGCCATGTTGCTGCGACTTCGGGGTCCCGATGGCATGGCCCGTCTGACCGTCGAACCAACGACGACCTTTGGAGATTTAGGGAAGCTGGTTCGTCATGTCTATGTCCTTCAGCTCGAGCAGACCCCGCTGACAACAGTCATCTCTAGCTACTCGATCAACTTCCCAAGACCGTCGATCCCAAGACTATAGCTCTATCCAACGCGCCCAACGGAGGCGACTCGAAGCGGCTAGGGGATATTATCAACTTCAAAGTTGGTCAGATTGGTCTCAAGTGAGTGCTCGCTCGTAACCTCTCGGCGGCTCGGCCGAAACTAACCTCACAGGCACGGCGACCTGATTTTCCTTGCTTACCAGCACGGCGAGACGACCAACGGCGATTCTACTGAGACTTCAAACACCTCCGCCAGGCTTAACGGAAAGTCCGTCCTACCAACCGAAGATCTACCCATCAACCCGAAACCCGAGAGGATCTCTAGGCCATGGGAGGTGGTTCGTCAGTCTCCCTTGGACGACCGATTAGACCGACTAGATGGCAAGATTCCCCGAGGCATCGATCGCATGTGTCGCCATGGGCCCAAGGGCATGTGTGACTATTGCCAACCTCTTGATCCTTTCAACCCTGGATATCTCGCAGAGAAGAAGATCAAGTACCTATCCTTCCATTCATACCTACGAAAGATAAACGCCGCAACAAACAAACCCGAGTTGGGAGCATCATACATACCTCCTCTAGTTGAACCTTTCTACAGAGTCAGACATGACTGTCCATCAGGTCATCCCCCGTGGCCTGAGGGCATCTGCACCAAATGCCAGCCCAGCGCCATTACTCTACAGCCGCAGCAGTTCCGAATGGTGGATCACGTTGAATTCTCTTCACCTTCCATCATCGATAGCTTCATTGATACCTGGCGAAAGACTGGATCCCAGCGCTTGGGTTATCTCTATGGGAAATATATCGAGTATACCGAGGTCCCTCTCGGCGTTAAGGCCGTTGTGGAAGCCATCTATGAGCCTCCGCAGGTGGATGAGATTGACGGCATCACAATGAACGCGTGGGAGTCACAGAAAGAGATCGACAAGCTGGCCAAGCAGTGTGGTCTGGAGCCCATAGGCGTTATCTGGACTGATCTACTTGATGCTGGTAATGGAGACGGCTCAGTCGTTTGCAAGCGTCACGCTGACTCCTACTTCCTCTCTTCTCTTGAGATCTGCTTCTCGTCGAGACTACAGGCTCAGTATCCTAAGGCTTCCAAGTGGAGTGATACAGGCAGCTTTGGCTCAAACTTTGTAACATGCATCATTACCGGTAATGAGCAGGGCGAGATTTCTGTCTCGTCCTACCAGATGTCTAACGAATCTGTGGAGATGGTTCGCGCTGATATTGTTGAGCCGTCGGCTGATCCTAATGTTATGCTTGTACGAGAGGAAGAGGAAGATGACGGTTCTGTCAGCCGCACACGATACATCCCCGAAGTCTTTTACCGCAGGGTCAACGAGTACGGCGCCAATGTTCAAGAGAACGCCAAACCATCTTTTCCCGTCGAGTATCTATTCGTCACACTAACCCACGGCTTTCCTGCCGATCCCAAGCCCATGTTTACTCAGCAAGGATTTCCCATCGAGAATAGAGAATACATCGGAGAGAGCCAAGAACATTCCGCTCTGGCCAAGTTCCTTAAGCTTTCACCTGGCCAGAAACCCACTGGACAGGAAGTGTCAAACTTTCATCTTCTCTGTTTCATCCAACAAATGGGCGTCCTCTCCAAGGTGCGCTTGTTAGAATGCGAGATGCAAAGAAACCAATTGACACGATAATTAGGACGAAGAAACCCTGCTCTGCCGCGTGGCGAGCCAACATGATCTTGCTGATACATTCCAGCTTCGTTCTACCGAGGGTTGGCAGACCCTCCAGGCCATCCTTCAATCGACTGGTGAGAGAATCCCCAAGCGTCAGCGGGAGGACGATGGTGTTCCCCCGTCGTCCTCATCCTCATCTTCATCCTCATCCTTTCAACTTCCTGTGCGCGACTCGGGTGAGCCCCTTGCTAAGCGATTTGCTGCCTGCAGGCTAAACGAGCGCGGTACCAAGTTCAGGCCCCCCCATCCGCCGCCACCGCCTTAGTCAATCACGGAGATGGATATTGGGTAAAGGAAAGCACAGTTGGGAGACGGATATGAGGCAAGACCAGATGGATGAGGGGTCTAAAAATTGCAAGGCTGGATTTTTGCTAGATGTTTTGCTTCCACGTTTGGAAGATGATATTGCATGTGTAGCTGAGGCGGCGTTTGGGAGAGAAATCGGAGCATAGTGCAATGCATTCATTGGGCGGTTTCCTCAACTTAAGTGAAAGTGCTTATGGCCATGTACCAGTGTGTTTATGCTGGGCATCGAGGGTTTATACAATCTATTCTACGTACGATGAGTCCTCAAGCCTCAGCCAAGAGGCTATCAGCAGAGTCAGCAGCTTTTTAGCCAATATTTAATCATTTTTGTTCTATGTTGCAGGATCTCAGTAATTATTGCCAAGCCTTGAAGCTAACTTGTGATGACTCATGATTACATTGTCACAACTCTTTGGTGCCTCATTATCCTAAGCTTCCTTTGCATTTCTGGCGTTCATATTGATAGGTATGCCGCGTTCTTCTGGCGTAGCCATAAAATCGGGATAGCCACCTCAAGGGTCAGGAACCAGTAGAGGCATGTCGAGGATAAATAAAAGTCACGTCAGTCAACACCACGATAATGATATATCTCATGAAACCATTTTTCATATTCCCCATACTCCGTCTACTATCTACACAGAGGGCGGTCATGAACCAAAACAATCAACACGCATAAAACTCCTAGAGCCGCCCTCATAAACGAAAGATTTCACTATCCACCAGCATCTCTCATTTCCAAATTCCACGTCTTGTAAATCACAACACCGGGTTTCCCCTGAATCCGGGAAATGGTATCGATAAATTCTTTTTCCAGTAACAAAACGCCAAGTTTCTTCACCTTTTATCCAGGCGCTGAGCTGGAGTCTTTAAAGGAGGCAATGTTTTTACAGGGGCTTGCCGCCGATGAAGTCGGACCATCGGCGGACTTCAGCGGGGATGCCCTCAGAGCGAGGAAGCTTCTCGCTCATGCACTGAGCAAAGAGGATAGCGGTCTAATTTTAAAGTTAGCTTATGCACATTCTGGATGGGATGTTGGTGTTGGAAGAAACTCACCTGAGGCTCCATGAACAGAGGAACGCCAAAGTCGACAGCATTTCGGCGCATGACATAGTCGACGTCCAGAGTGGTCTTGCCTCGTGCCTGGGCAAGGTTGAAGCATCCGCGAATGTCGTACTTCTTGAAGACCTCTCGAAGGGCTCGCTTGTCCGCCTTGGGGAACTCAATAACCTCGACCTCGACCTTGGCCTTGGAGTTGGCCTCGATGAACTGCTTGACCTCGGGGCTGGCAGCGTACAGCTTGTAGCCAAGAGGGGCAATAAAGTCGACAACCTGGGTGAGCCAGGGCTTGGAGACATTACCACCGAAGAGGAGACCCTCACCAGGCTCGGGCATGCGGAAATTCATGGTAGACTGGAGCGAGGTCCAGTAGGCCTCAACGAGATCCTTGCCGAAGCACGCAATCTCACCAGTAGAAGCCATTTCGACACCAAGGAAGGGATCAGCGCCAGCAAGACGAGTCCAGGAGAACTGGGGAACCTTGGTGGCAACGTAATCCCGCTTCTCAGCCATGGGATTGGTCTTCTCAGGGACCTGTTTGCCAACGAGAGCCTTGGTAGCAGCATCAATGAAGTTGGTTCCAAGGACCTTGCTCACGAATGGGAAAGATCGAGAGGCACGGAGGTTGCACTCAATGACTTTAAGAAGAGGCTCGCCACCCTCGGGGTTCTCAGCCTTGATGATTTGCATGTTGAAGGGGCCGGTGATCTTCCAGGCCTCGGCAACCTTCTCGGCGATCTCCTTGACTCGCTCCATGGTGGTGCTGTCAAGGTTGGCGGGAGGGAGAACGAGGGTGGCGTCACCAGAGTGAACGCCAGCCTGCTCAACGTGCTCAGAAACAGCATGGAGGACAAGCTCACCCTTGGAGGCAACACCATCGACATCGATTTCCTGGGCTCCCTCGATGAACTTGGTAATAACCACAGGGTGGTCAGGGGAAACGTTGCTAGCAGCCTCGAGCTTGTCCTTGAGATCAGCCTGGCTGTGGATCACAGTCATGGCAGCACCGGAGAGGACGTAGGAGGGTCGGACCAGAACAGGGTAGCCAACTTCCTCGGCGAATTTCTCAGCCTCCTGGACTGAAGTAAGCTCCTTCCAGGCAGGCTGGTCAACACCAATACTGTCGAGGATCTCGGAGAATTTTTGGCGATCCTCAGCCTTGTCGATATCCTTGGGGTCGGTTCCAAGAACATTGGCGCCACCAGTCTCCTGAAGTCGGAGAGCAATGTTCTGGGGCAGCTGACCACCAACAGACACGACAACGCCTGAAGCATTCTCGAGCTCATAAATATCCATGACACGTTCATAGCTGAGCTCCTCGAAATACATCTTATCGCACGAATCGAAATCAGTGGATACTGTTTCAGGGTTGTACTTCACACAAAATTAGCATTATTGCTGGGTATTGAGGGGGGGAAGTAAACTTACGTTGATCATGACAGTCTTCTCACCCATCTCTCGGAGAGCCTGGGTGGTGCTGACAGCACACCAATCGAACTCAACCGAGCTACCAATTCGATACACGCCGCTTCCAAGAACAATGGTGCCCTTGTCCTCAAAAGTGACATCGTGGGAGGAGCCGTTGTAGGTGGTGTAGAGGTAGTTGGTGTTGGCGGGGAACTCGGCAGCCAGGGTGTCGATCTTCTTGACCCAGGGGCGGATGTTGAGGCTGAGACGGTAAGCACGAACCTCATCCTCGGTGCTCTTGACGGCGTTGGCAATCTGTCGGTCAGAGAAACCCATCTTCTTGGCCTTGAGGACCTGATCCTTCTTAAGGTTCTGGAGACCACCGGCCTGCTCAAGCTCTTGGGTGCAATCGACAATGTTCTGCAACTTGTAGAGAAACCACTTATCGATCTTGGTCAACTCATGGACCCTTTCGACGGAGTAGTTCTCGTGAAGCATGGCCTGGCCAACAGCGAGCCATCGGCGATCGGTGGGGTTCTGGAGCTCAAAGTCGAGGTCCTCAAACTTGTCACCCTGGAACCCAACGAATCGGGGGTCAACCTGGCGAATGGCCTTCTGGAAGGACTCCTCGAAGGTTCGACCAATGGCCATGACCTCACCAACCGACTTCATGGCACTGCCAATGTCGCGCTTGACGTGCTGGAACTTGGAAAGATCCCATCGAGGAATCTTGGTGACGATGTAGTCCAGAGAAGGCTCAAAGTTGGCCGTGGTAGTCTTAGTGACGGCGTTGGGCAGCTCAGGGAGGGTGTGTCCAAGACCAATCTTTGCAGCAGTGTAGGCGAGAGGATATCCGGTAGCCTTGGAGGCCAGAGCAGAGGATCGCGAAAGACGGGCGTTGACCTCAATGACGCGGTAGTCGAGACCATCGGGCTGGAGAGCATACTGGACATTACACTCGCCAACAACACCAAGATGCCGGACAATCTTGATGGCAGCGCTTCGAAGCATGTGATACTCCTCATCGCTCAGGGTCTGACTAGGAGCAACAACGATTGAATCACCAGTGTGGATACCAAGAGGGTCAAAGTTCTCCATGTTGCACACAGTGATACAGTTATTGTTGGCATCACGGACGACCTCATATTCGACTTCCTTCCAGCCCTTGAGCGACTTCTCGACAAGGATCTGAGGAGAGAGGGTAAGGGATCGAGCGGCCATGTTGCGGAGCTCCTCCTCGTTGTTGGCGAAACCAGAACCAAGACCACCGAGAGCATAGGCAGCGCGGACAATGATGGGGTAACCGACAGTGTTGGCGGCCTCGAGCGCCTCATCAACAGTGCCGACGGCGATCGACTTGGCGATGGGGATGTTAATCTCATCCAAAGCCCTGGCGAAGAGGTCACGGTCCTCGCTCAGTTCCAGGGTTCGAACACTGGTACCAAGGACCTTGACGCCGTACTTTTCAAATAGGCCGAGTCGCTGCATCTCAACTCCCAGGTTGAGGGCAGTCTGGCCACCGAAAGACAGGAAAATGCCGTCTGGCTTCTCCTTCTCGATGACATAGGAGACATACTCGGGGGTGACGGGGAGGTAATAGACCTCGTCAGCCAGGCTGTGGTTGGTCTGGATGGTAGCGATGTTGGGGTTGATGAGGACAGAAGCAACGCCGGCTTCCTTGAGGGCCTTGAGGGCCTGGGCGCCTGTGATTGAATACAACGTCAGTTTAGAGATTCTTCCGAACGAGTCGCGAGGGGGGGGGGCTACTAACCTGAGTAATCAAACTCTCCAGCCTGTCCAATGGCTAGACCACCACTGCCAATGACAAGAACCTTCTTGACATCAACAGTCTGGTGAGGCTTGATGACTCCGCTGTTGAGGTAAGCCTTGGGGTTGGGAGCGTCCTGAACAGCAGCGGAGCTGTAGGCGCGCATGACCTTGAGGGTTCCCAGGCGCTTCGAGTTAGCGGGACGAGTAGCAGCGATCTGAACTCGGCTTGAAGCTGCGAGAGGGCTCAGCGAGGAGAATGAGCGAGAGGGCAAAGCTCGCGGGACCCTGCGTCCATGTCGGAGCAGGGCCGGAGCTCGACCAGCGAGAGTGGTTGCCAGGTTGAGAGGCATTGCAGCGGATAATTTGCACGTATCAATGCTTAAGTTGAACCGTCCCGCTGGCGAGGTTGCCCTTCTGTATCCCTAGTCAGACGTCTGGGATGGCGATTGTGTATAAAGGACAAGAGACGGCGACTCTGTGGATGAATTTCCAGAGGAGGGGACGAGAGGGAAGGCGGTCGTCTTGAAGGGAAAAAAAAGCGGTACAACTGGAGGACCCAAACTGATAAGATAAGGGACAGGGCCGAAAATTCTCTGGTGTGTGTGAACTTGTGAAATATGACTCTTCTCTTCCATACTTGACTTGGTGACGCAGTAACTAGGTGCCAAACTTGATTAAACTAAAGTTAAACGGCAATTTCTAGTGGGTAGATTCCTCCGATTGTTATCTACCTACCTCTCTAGTGACATGCCCCAACATTTTGGCTGCAGAGAAAGAGGGAGAGATCGACCTCGACTTATCAGCGGGCTTCTCAGAGTAGTCGTGGGGTCTTGATACTGCTCAGGACCAGAATATTTGCCCTCTATTGTCCCTTCTTGATCTTGAGATTGTCTCTTTTATCAAGCCCATTGCAATTGACCATATCAGCCATATGTGATGAACAGAGTGAGTACCTGCAGCCATTTACCGAATATGGCAGTTACCTCGCAGCTCATCATCCTTGTTTGAGCTCCCCCGGATCCAGCTACCACCTATCTAGGCATATATCTACCTATGTATGTCCTACTTAGTAACTAACGGGGCCGGTCACGGCGACTCGGCAGCTTGGACTTGTTGCGGTAACGGGCAAACAAGGACGTTGCCAGACAACGCGCTGTCAGCAACAAGGAAAGCAATTTTACTGGGTGCTAGAGACACGTCTAGAAAGAATTGGCAACTTCTTTTTCACCCGGTTGACAAGGAAAAGTAGCCAATGCGGTGCGGTATCTGACAGGCTAAGATAGTGAGTATAGTTAATTGCCCGGTTTCTTGTTGCGAAATCGCTGCTGAGCCTGTGACTATGGCGGGATCGGCGGAGATAATTACCGCTAGCTCCGCCGCTACTTGGGTGGTCTTTTGGCGGGTTGGAGCCGCTGGCGGATCTTGTTTGAGTCATGTCAGGCTCCGAATGCCGAGCCATTTATTTATCCATTGTCTACGTTTTTAGGCCGTGAATAAGATGATCAGTAATAACAATAAGTAACGTGTGTTGTTTCGGTATTTAATTTATTATCTGTTCAAATAGAATACCTGATTTCGGTTACAGACATGAGCAGCTATCCCCGAGCCCAAGTTGACTTAATTGTCAACACGATACAGAGGAAATAGTAAAAGCACCACGCTAAATACATAACAATCTCGGTGTCTTTGCCACAAGAAATATCTAGATTTTGCTAAAACGTCCCCTGCAGCTATTTACATAGTATAATAATGGTTTCCTCATTGAAGACCTCAGCCAGACACCTACCCTGCACATCTTGCTTACACGCCATTGGCCAATTGAACATACTCAACTCTCATTTGTCAATCCATAACGTAAGCCAACCAGAACCCAAGTCTCGACAACTTTCATGCTGCAGGAATACAAATGATTATATTACATATCTTGCCAGGGTTGCTAAACACAGCAAAGATGACACCGAGACAGCCGTTAATTTTGAGAAGGCTACAAGAGCACCATTCACAAACAGCATCCTGAATTCGGTCATGTCACCAGAAGAGCAAAGCCAAGACAACAGACAATTGTCATTATGGTCGTACTAAAGACCCAGAAGCTAAAAGCAAAGCTGACAGAGACCCTACTCCTATTCACCGTGCAAATGTTCCCGTCCCGCAACGCCCACGAGCCGCAGAAACCAATACGCACCTCGTGCTCTGTATAAACCCTACATGTAATGCATCATTTGTTCATGATGGTCGTCAAAAAGAAATGGACAAACGCCTCGATCTGCTCTCAATGCTATCATTTCTTTGAGTGATCCACATCCTCCCAAAGTTCCCAGGGTTTTCGGGGGTCGACGTAGGTTGAGATTCGCTGGTCTCCCCAGCGAGCTCCAACAGTAACCCAGACGTGCTTTTGCGGTGTATGGCTGCTGATGGTCTCTCTGTGGCCGCCCCATCGAAGACGAGACCCTCGGCTCATCTGACTGTTGCCAAGACCACCGTTAGTAACCCATTCCTTAACCACGTCCTTGATGAACACAATCTTGCGACGGAAGTCATTGGCAGCCGGTATACCCTGTAGTTCGGGGGCAATCTCAGGGCGTCTTCGTGTAGCAGTCGTGGTACGGCCAGGGCGAGGAGCCGCCGGCTTAGCTTGGAAGTTCAACAAGGTCTGAAGGGGGTACGACAGCATCGCTCGATCGTCAAGAGCAGCGGCTCCGATAGTGCCAGTTGCTGCGAGCCTCTCGGCAGCATCTTGAGGAAGGTGCCAGAAATGACACCAAGTTCCTGTGTGATCAATCACGATCTTCGTATGATCAGGAAAGTTGAACTGTGTTGGTTAGCATCCAAGTTCAAGTTCGAGGCTGCACTGTCACTTACTTGAAGGTGGCCGTCACAAAACACCCAGCAACCAACATCTCCGAATCGCTGGTAGAATGTTACTAGCTCAGCTACTGTGCCCTTCTGGCCCGGAGATATGGCACCCGCTGGGTCGGTCTCTTCAACCGGCACAACATCGTCCCGTCCATAGGCAATCATGTAGTTGGCAAACTTCTTCCAAAGTATAATTCTCTCGCGTTTCCGGTGCTGGAAGATGTCCTTACCGGGCTGCATCTTACCTGCTGTCCCATCTTCATTCACCGTCACCCGGAATTGCTCAGGAGAAACAATCACTTCTGAAAGCCCGGCCTCGCCATTGTTCTCAAAGAACTTGATAGGCTCGGTCATGGGCAAAGGTTGGCTCCTGTCATCGTACGCCTCATCGTCGCGGCGGATAATATGCCTCTCGGCACCACGGATAAATACTCCAGCAGGAGGGAGTAGAGCCGCCTTGCCATTTTCCGTTGTTGGAATATCTCGAAGAATGCACCCGACGCTACCGTCATTCAATATGTATCCAAGGCCAAACTTGTTGGTGTAGTCGACCCATTTGACAACGACATGGGGATGCGGCGGCGTAACCGTCTTCGATGAGATGATGGCCATGGTCCTCGAGTTCAGCGCCCGTTCAAGCTCATTTTGCAGACGATGCAACCGATTCAATATCAGATCGGGCTTCGTGCCCGAGATGCTGGCCTGCCGCTCAGAGGAGCTAAAGAGCGTCGCAGGTCGCACAGGACTAGTCGTTTCCTTCTTTGGTGGTGCGGCCGGGGCAGGAGGAGCGGTGGTGGCCGGAGCAGATGCTTGGCGGTCTAGCGTTGGTCTTTCGAAAATTTGTCGCTCGGGAGGTTGCTGAGAAGATGACCTTGACGATGGAGGGGCCGTTCTACTAGAACTTCGCAGACTCTTGGCTGCAGATTCAACAGCAGCCTCTCTTGGCGGGGCTTCTCGGGGCAGTTCTTTTCGTGCCCTTGCTCGCAGGCTCTGGGATGTTGACAGGACAGCTTCAGGGGCAGGACGGGCCTTCGCAGATACCATGGTACTAGCTGGCCTATGCTGCATTCTTTGTTGCGCTGCAAAACTCTGCGGCGGTTGACGAAGTAGGCCTGTTGGTGCTCTTTGACTGGCTGATAACGAATCCTCGGTCGTGGTGCTAGCTTGTGCTGACACGGATGCTGTGTATCTAGCTTTGATCTGTTGTTGCTCCTTCAACCATTCCTCGAACGGTCTGTACACAATTCCTTCTTCAAGGGGAATCAAGGGTGTCAACCCGGCCTTTTCCTCAGCAGCCATCTCCTTCCAGATCTGCGTGTGGATGACCTGAACATTGGCCCAAGGACCTATGCCGCACTCTCGACACATGTCCTTAAAGTTCCTGTACGACTGTGCTTGGAGAGCGCTGCTCATCCGAGTGGCATAGAACTCTTCACGATCTGGGGGAACCTCTCTTAGACGCGAGCTCATTTCTGCTTCGGTCGGCATGTAGCCACAAGTGAAGAAGGGATGTTGGATAATGACCTCCGGATCTGGTCGACAGTCAGCATCCTGGAGCATAGTCGCAACTAGCTCCTTAGCTTCCTGGCTGATATATCTCCGTGTTGTCTCTGGATTCGGCCAGTCGTAGTCCCTCTCTCGAGCTCGGCGGTAGATTTCGTCCGTAGTCGAAGATTGGAAGGGGGGTTTCGATGTGAACATGGCATACCTGGCCACCGTTAGCTCTACGCGCTGTCTGGAGACCACTAGTCTTACATAATAATGCCCAAACTCCAGATGTCGACCATGTGGTCATGACCTTTCTTCCCCTTCTCTAGAATCTCCGGGGCGATATAGTTTGGTGTTCCGCACAGAGTTGTCCGACGGATGGTGTGCATATCCCTACCAGTCACCAACAAGGCAGCAAGACCAAAGTCGCCAATTTTTGCATTCATTTGAGAGTCGAGGAAGATGTTGCCCATTTTAAGGTCACGGTGGATGATGCCCTTGCTGTGCATATACTTGATCGCACCGGCAATCTGAACCGTGTAGAAGCGGACCTCGGGCTCGGTGAGACCTTTTCTTCGCTTCACCATATCCATGAGGGAACCATTGGGACACAACTCGAGAATCAGGTAGGTACAGTTTTCGTAAGAAAAGGCTCGCAAGAACTGAACAACATTCTTGTGTTTCATCTTGGAGTGAATCTGAAGCTCGGTTTGAAACTGCGAGGGTTAGGCAAGAACTGTGGGGTTTGTTGCACCATGACATACCTTTTGCTCCATCTTGGGTGGCATGTGGCTCTTCACGATCTTGAGGGCAAACCGCTGCTTTGTAGGAAGAAGTTGGCCGCTGTAACATACAGCAAATCCTCCCTTTCCAAGCAGCTTGCCAACTTGGTATGTTGCTCCATTGGGTCGATCGGCGCTAGGGGGTTCGGGAACTTCAGCAGGAGGAGGTGGCGGGTGTTCCTTTTCCTTGGCGGCCTTGAGTTGCGCTGCAGTCTTTGTTTTGATGTCAGTCGCTTTGGGTACTCGTTGGGCGTTGGCATCCCTAGGGGACAAAGCCTCCAGATCGACGCCGCCTCGGGGAGCTAGCCTATGGGCCATGAGTGCTGATGCAATTCAAAAGGTTGATGGTGTTGTCGACGATTCGCAACCAAAACGACAAGAGCGGGTTACGAGGTCAGCAACCGCGTTGTAGTGTCGCGAATGTCGGTCTGGGACAGAATATTAGCAACGCGTGGAACTAGAGCAGTAATGGCCTGCTTCGGAAGTAGATTCAAGAGGTTGGTGCGTGTTAGGGAGTGAATCACTGAGGTCGAACCAAGGCAAGACTCACGAGACTCGCGACGACAACATGCAAGGTGAATGAAAGAGAGTCGCCTGTTTGCGCAGAAAATGCAAAGGACATTAAGCAATGCTAGAAACTGGGATATCGCCAAGCCTGCTGGTTAGTATTTGCAAGAAAGAATTTGGCGGGTGAAGCTGGGCGACGAAGAAGAGTAGGTTGGAGGAGTTGGCCACCATTCGCGAATGCTTTGTGTACTTTCTCGACGCACTGTTGCTGCTGGCAACCACGACGGGAAGCATTAGTGGGACCACGCGGTCAGGTCAAGGCCAATCATATAACACCCTGCCCGGTTAGTGCTGCTATCAACCAATGAAAGATTCATGGCCGGGTTTGTTTAGGTCGTTTTGATCTCTACGTATGCATTTAGAAAGGTTCTTATCCGAGCCAACTGCTACTGTTCGACCCGTGCTCGAGTGAGAATATTGACCAAATATCAAAAAGTAGGTAGGTAAGCATTCGCTGTCTAAGTCTAAGGGTGGAGAAGGGGTAGTATACAAGACTACTTGTAGGTAAAGGATGCTAAACTGCCTAGATAGTACCTGCAGTAGGGGTATTGTCTAATTTTCCATTTCATTCGTGAATAGATCTCCTCAGCTCATCGAGAGTGTGGGAAGCATGACTGCATTCCTCAGTCCACATACTCCCAGCTATACATATCATCCTTCTTTGCTGGCATAGCAATACAGTCTGCTCTTCGTCTAGTTTTTTTTAATAGTCTTTTTGGCAATTGATTATGATGCTTGTAATGTAGGGAGCAGAGGCTGCTTCGTCTTGGGATCCTTGAGTACGCGTAAGGCCTCCTCCAATCTTTGGTATCTCTGGCTCTGGCTCTTCTCGGCCTCTTCAAGTTCCTTTTCCCTCCTCTCGAGTTCGTCCAGTTTCTCGTTCAGCTCGTCTATCCGCACCTTGTTCATATCGGGCTTCAATGATGACCTGTAGGTTTCGTAGACGATCAGAGCGATGGCCACGGAGAGGATAAAAACGTCTCCAATGACATCGGCAAATAGGTCAACTGCTTTGTTCTCAGGAAGTGATCTGAACTTGCGCCTCCAGATATTCTGGAAGGGTAGGTTTTTCTTGGTGCCTTCGGTGGCATTCTTCTGTTTGAGCTCGTCGTCGCGTTTTTGCTGCTCCTCCGTCTTGACTGTCGGTGCTTCGGCCTTTTCTTTCGCCCTTCGTTCTGCCTCCGGGTTCCGTATCAGTGCAACCGACATCCTCATATTCAGTTGATGTATATGTTGGCCATAACGGGCAGCGAACGCTCGGAAGCGGGGATGCTCATGAGCCTGAGCTTTTATTCGGTTCTGCTTTGTCGTCAGTACCAGCTGGACCTTTGGGATGCAAGACTAGTAGAGGGATTCATACCGCGCCATATTTGGAAACATGCCTTACAAGAAGTGCTCCGAGCTTGAAGAGGGGGAGGGGGACCATGGTGGTAGGTGGTCTTGGGTGTCTTGGCTCCAGAGCTGAAGGTGCTTGTGCGTATTGAGTACGATATTTGGTCTCGGTGAGGGGTGTGGGTCGTCAATTAGAGGGTCTGGGATGAATGATACGTCAGGATCGCACGGGATGATGAAATAAACCAGGTTAGAAGACTAATTTCACATAATTAACTATGCAATAAAGTCAATGGTAAGCGCATCATCGCCAGGCATTCTTCAAACGGAAGTCGAGTCCTGTTGCATCCGGAGCCGTGATGTTCCGCGCTGACGTTGGGAGTCAGGGCATTAAAGCTTCTAGGTTTCTAGGCTTCTGATTGGCTTCCAATTCAATGTGTAGATCTGAACCACCTTGGGTAATTTTAGCCCTATTAACTTATGTATCAAACTCTTCTATGAACGAGGCCTAAATCTCGAATGGTGAATGAACTGTTGATAAATACATCCTTATTGGTTCCTTGAGGTATGATGGCTGAATGGATTCGTATACACGATCTGATGTGCAGAAATTGATTGATAACAGACAGCTTCTCAATTTCAATATTTTTGTATTGTAATTGGTATTCGATCTTGTTCAAGTTATCCACCTAGACAGGTGCCTAGACATGTGAGGACTGGGTTTCCTATTCTGTCTGTGCCTTATTTCTTTGGCTTTGAAATGATGGTCGGAACCTGATGGAAGTTGCAAATAATAGCTGCCTACCTAGATACCCAGCTTTGAGGGTCACTCCCACCCTATCTCGCTCCTTCTTCTGATACCCGCCTTCCTCCTTTCTCGGGTAGCTTGGTAACAGGACCGCTCTTTCTTAGGTTGTTTCGACTTCATCCGATGTGACCATGGAACATACAGTAGGTGCTCGGGTGCTTCTGTATTTGATGAGAAGCACATATATTAACCATTCTTCTCAAATGTTTCTCGAAAACCCCATCATCACCTCGCAGCCTCACTCAAAGGACGATACCTACCATGTTTTCATCGTCCCTACGTCAACGTCAGGAATGGGCTACCACCATCACATCGCTGAAGACGAGCTCACCGTCATGGAAAGGTGCGACCGCTGGCGATGTGATCTGTCCCACAATTTGCACATGACTTACACTGGCTTCTTCCATGAGCAGAAACTGTAATGGATAGTTGTGATATCACATTTCCCGTCACTATCCCGAACGTTTTACACACCATCTTCAGAGCAATTCTCTTGTCCCTAGCAGAGTTGCAGTCCCCCGAGGGAAAGGCGCGTGTCGAAAGACTGTCACTGATGAATAGGGGGAATCATGTGGCAGTGATATTGCTCCTAAGCGCCGAGGATTCGATAGAGTCGTTTTCTCGAGTTCAGGTCGAGTATGCAGTCAAAATGATTGTTGCATATTATTTTTTATGCTGACCCATTTCCCAGTCTGCTCAGTGCTGACTCTACAGTGCCAATCATCCCAATATCTGCGGCTAGAGAACTGCCAAGCTGCCTTGGAGCACTCCGGCATGGATATACCAACAAATATTTACCCGAAACCGATGAACAAATACCTGACCATGAAAGCTTGATACGTTGGTGCGTCGAAGGGAAACCTCTGGGAAGAGATCAAGTCAACGTCTTGACCGGCATCACATCCGGGCTCCAAGACCTTGCCAACCACTGCACCCAGCCAGACGGCCAGGCTATGATTCGTGAATATCTAGGTGATGAAGACGGCAGACGTGTCATTTCCTTCCTGGCCAATGGTTCGTTATCAAGTTGAGTCAATGAGCAGTTGGACACAATCTTGCTGCAACTGTTGGTATCAACTTGTCCCCAGACGCTAGGTTAAATCCCCGGGTTGAGCAAATCATATCAGCTTGGAGAGACTCGACCGCTGGTAGTGGCATGAGTTTTCAAAGTCGATCGTCTATCCAGAACCCTGGGGTTACACAAATCCGGGACGGAGCAGCAAAGTGGAGCATAGAGGCCAACACTACGGCGCAAAGACAGCACTGAGATGAAGGATAAAGACAAGCCACAACGACTGTAGGTTTAATGGGCTGCATCTCACAATCGGCTAGAGGCACTCGAGAGCTCCGAGATCGTTAGCGGCTACCAGGATATGGCAACGATGAAATATCTTATTGTCCACCGGACAACGTGGAGTAATATGCATGGGGCTCACAGCTAATTGTAGGCTGAGCCAATCAGAACAACTCTGCAACCGCCGGCAAGACACGACCGCTATGCAGTGAGTGAATGGGCTTACATACTATACTATGCTTGTGGCAGGCCTCGGGCTTCAATAATCACGCATTGTCGAGCGAGCCAAGACCTTCGCTTCCACACTTGGGGGCAAGTCACACTGCTCATCGTCCTGACCGATACGTTGATAAAGGAGTGGCATGAGCAAAGTGATGGTTGTCACTAGCTCGACCTGACGGCCAAGAATAAGAAGCGTACATTATAACATCCATGCTAGACGGTGAATGGTGATGCCAGTTCCGGTCTGCCCGGCCCCGCGCGGTATATGGAGCGGATAGTAAGCACTTGGTCCAAAGACCCAAGATCTCAACCAGCAAAGTGAGGTTGACAGACTTGTTTCGAGAAGCGCTTCAATTCTGGGGGAGCAAGTGTTTTATAAGCCATTAAGCTCCCCACCGACATGCTTTTTTGAAGAGGACCAACATCAACTTTGTCACGGACGACGATCATTCAGTGTTGGTTCGACACGTTGTTGAGATATGCACCATCACTGGCATTGGTGCTTCAAAAGGTTAAAAAAAGAATGGAACAGGGATTAGAATGAAGTGGTGGGCGGGAAAAGGAAACCAGGGGTCAGGGGTCCAGTACCAATGCTAAACACCGCAACGTCGGCTGTCCCAGCATCTGCTTCAAGTCGAATCGCGAAGAAGCGAACGTCTCACCCAAGAACTGCCTAGAGACTGAAGGGATTGAGAGTCATTGGATGTCTAGCAATACAGACTCGCAGAGACGGGAAGCTCTCTTCATCAAGTTCAAGGCCATCAAAGAAGAACGTCTCTCTCAGATTGAGTTATTACCTATCGATAGCTCGTCTTCCCAGGGCTTGCTTTAGCTTCATGCGCCAAACCTCGATCCCTGTCCCATCTTCTCTTCCCGCCATGCTTCTTCTCCCACATGGCCGCTAAGCACACCCATTGGCCCATGCTCTGCCATCTAACCGCCGAGGTCATCACCAATAACCAGCCTCCGCACCACTAGCACACAAGAGGTTATCGATGTTGGACCGCACCAGCCATGATCATGGCCAATCACGAACCGCCGGAGCTGTTTCTACCCGTTTTAGTCAAAGATGATGGACGTTAGGCTGTGTGACAAGCCGCCGCATCGCATACATAGTGTCTCCCCGCCTTTCATGGCATCGCACCGCCAGTTTTCCAGGCCAGGCGCTTGCTTGACTGTGAGCCGACGACTGGTCAAGATGGTCGGTCCCAAGAAATGGCGTGGCTCGTGGCTTGTGGCCCGACGGTCCATTAGACCCTGGCACTTGGTCCATCTCTCGATGACTGCATTGCATTGGACTGGACTTCGGTACCGAGAAGCAGGTCTTTTGGCGCTCGTCATTCCCTTTCTTGGCCGTTTCTTAAAAGTCTCATGCTGCCCTCCACTGCAACTTGCAGCCTCCCCTCCCACTCCCCTGGTCCGCCGTGAAATCGCTTTTGCTTCATCTCGTGTGTTTGTTGTAACGTCTCAGAACACTACTGTGTATCATCACCTCGCCTGCTGAGCCTGCTCACACAATCTTGCGACCTCAAAAGCATCGGGAAAAGAAGAAGCCGCTCTCTGATGAGACAGACCAAACTTGGAACGTAACCAATAACCGCCGCACCATTGCTCTCGAGAACAACAAGATCGAAAACACTATACAATGTCGCTCTGGCTCTTGCTACGATTATAGACCGGACTTCCGACAACGTGGATCTGTGAACAAACCTCCGCGACATCACCGGCTTCATAATCGTCCGCAAACTCAAACACCCGACGCCAACGTCTCATACCTCAACCGTTCGCCTTATCCACCTCGCCTCCGGCACAGCCTCTACACTTCGGGGGGGGTTGATCCCCTTAACGCATTGTTGTATTTATCAAGGGTCCTTTTACTTCGATATCATCGGCCATTCGCCCTCTCTTGTTGATTTCTTCTCATCCAAGTTTTCCTGTCCGCTGGCCTGACGGGGTTCTTCTACATTCGCTTCTTTAGTCTCTCTGCGCTCTCTTTTCTACAAACTCTAGCCGCTGGTCGGTCTGTATATTACACCAAGGAACGACTTTTGGCAGCAGTATTGAGCAGCATACGGATAGACGACGAATCGGGTAAAGAAGAACGCGCTTGGTACTATCATCCGCAAGGGAAGCCGGCCAGACTTGAACCACAGGAACAAGGCAACTTAATTTGGACATAATCGCCATTCCATCATGGGAAAACTCATCAAGAACCATTGGGCGCGACTCATCATTCTGAGCGCCGCAGCCTGTAAGGGCCTCTTTTTTTCTTTCGCTACTTGGAACTTTCCTAACGTTCTTCACAGACCAAGTTGTAGCTGCCATCGAGTGTTATATCTGGCCCAAGATCTTTTGGGACTTCCTCACACGTACCTTGGATGGCGCAGTAAAACCTATACCGGCATTGCAAACCATAAACCTTGTCCTAGGCCTGCTTATGCTAGGCCTCGAATGGCCTCTCAACTTCGTCGCTGGCTCAGCTCTCCACCGCTCACTCGAATTCCGCCTCGCCATTCTTCCTCTCACTGCACTCAGTGCCGCTCTCATCTACCAAGGCACAAACGCCGCCATTTACTATCTCATCGGGATGGTCGTCTACTTTTGGGGTTATAGTGAGGGCGAAGTAAGTCTTTTCAGCAAGTATCAGGAGAGTCAACTTTACTAACATGCCACTTCTAGATCATCTGTGCAAAGCCCTGGACACTTCCTCATCGTGGACGCAGCGGCGGCCCAACTCGTGCATAGTCATGAGTATATCCTATGTAATATACATACTATAAAACTCACAAAACAGGACAGACAATGAGCTCTAGAAAGATGGAAATTCATCCATGCTTTTGATCTGTCCTCAGAAACGATACATTTATTACTTATATACCCCCGCCCCGTCGGCGTAACATCACGGCGTTTGGTAATTTCATGATATATACGACTACAGTACTGCGTGTTTTTCTATACCACATCCTGTTTTCAGGACTGAATCAGGCATTTGTTTATTTTCTAGCGTTGCACTTGTAGGGCTGGCCTGGAGGCATTGGTATAGGCCCCCTTAACAGAGCTGATATTCTTGGTCGTCGTATCTGTGTGCGGAATGACGAGCATTTCGGGAGCCGAAGGACTAGGGAGTGAAGATTCAAGCATTCGGTGAATTGACTGGAGCAGACATACAACTCCTTAAAACAAAGAATAGCCTGACATATAGAACCTAATAATACAAAAGACTTACCAAGCCTTTCATGCATGCCAGTCGCTTCAACTACTGAAACTAGTTAGCCGAGCCAAGTCAAAGAGGCAACTCGGCTCCCAAGTTCAAAACATGTTAGAAACGACCAAAGTCCTCTGCTTAGCCGAATTGAAACTCTTTACGATCCATTGGCAAGTAGTCAGCGTCTCGGTCGAAACGCCTCCTGTCTGAACCAAGCCCTACCCGCAACACAGCGATGTATAGTCTGATGAGAGCAAAAACGTGCTGGAACAAGACCCTGTCATAAGCAAATCTCATTAACGCAGACAGAGCACGACCAAAAAAAGTAAACAGACATGCGTAATCTGGGAATCGAACCCAGGGCTCCCCGAAGCTGCTAGAATGGCAACGGAGAATTTTACCACTAAACCAATTACGCTGATGTTTCATATCACGTGAATAATTACATGATTACAAAGAATAAGTACCTATGTATACCCGGCTCATAAGCTCACTTATCTGTACAAGGATCAATTACGATCGCATACTTTTACTTCATTATACGTTTATAGACTAGTAAGAAATATCTTTAAACATATATCCTTCTCTGCACCCTATTCTCACAGGGTGGTATTACAATGTTGCCCAGCTAGTATCGTTATAGTAGGGTGTGGCCAACACTCCACTACGAACACGCCGTCTATGACGGTACTTCGTTTTGCAATCACTCAGGGACGCGTTCGGTGGAAACCAAAAGGCTGCTGTAATTCGTGAGACGCTATCATCAATCCTGCCCATCTCTCAGAGCAATAGGATGCTAACTGATCCGACCACCTAGTACGTGATCATAGATCTAGTTGTCTGACCAACAGCGACTTCATCAATCATTTCAGATAAGTTATAGTTTCTTTCAGTCAACGCCCACTATTGTTTCATAAAAGGCTTCATGGGCAACCCCTTTCGGTCTGTGCACTTCCTTAACGCCTGTCCATCATATCGCTGGTTACGATGTTTCTCCTAGTGGGAGATCAGAGGACCCTTGTTGTCGTTCTTGGGGCCTTGACGCTCGGGGAACTGAAAGATATTGTTAACTATCACGTCTCTTGATACATGGGAGGAAATGAGTCCCTACCTCAGTAGACTGGGTCTCGCCCTTCTCAAGGATCACCTTGATGACCTCGTCATCGACAGAGGTGCCGAACTCGTTCTCGAGAGCAGCCTTGGAGGCGGCATCATAGGTACCCTGAGCTCCTTGCCTGTGAATAAGTTAGCACTCATGTTCTTGCCCATTACAACAGTCCTCCAGGCGGTCTAAACGAGGGACGGCGACAATGAAGAAAAACTGGGATTGAGTTTTAAGCCCTAAACAGCAGACCACGTCCCGCGGTGCATAGGCTTCAAAGTGCATGCCAAGGCAACTCAAGCCCCTATCATAGTGACCAAACCAAGAAACAAGCAAATAAAGAGGAGAAAGTGGGGGTGGCTTGAATTGGCTTACCCGTGTGTCAGGAAGATCTTGAAGGAGGAGATGAAGTGCGCCAGAGGCACGCTCTTGTCGGACTGCCACTTCTTGTAGGTCTCGAAGTCATCGATGAAGATGAGGAAGTCCTCGCTAGAACCCTTGTAGTGGACCTTGGTCTGGGTAGTCTCGCCGCGAGCCATTGCGATAGTATTGGGGTTGGTGAAGTTGTGATAGTGTGTTGGTGGTGGTGAGAAGTCGTTTGGTTTGGAAGACCCGAGGCAGGTAGTCTTGTTGATTTGTTAATGTGAAGAGTGTGAAGAATGAGGATGAAGATGATGAAGAAAAGAAAGAGAGGAGGAGACGCTTAAAGGCTTAAAAGGAAGCTCAATGGGAGGAGCTGTGGCATTCGCTGATCGAGAAGCTACGTCATAGCCGTGTTCCAAGCACCACCTCATAGAGCGGGCAAGTGGGCTGCTACGTACCGCGTCGCGGGGCTTGCAGAGGAGAGCCATAGACAGCTATGTCGCCAATCAAGGGGCAGCCTCTCAGGCTTGCCAGGTTGAAAGTTGTCAGTGTTAACTATTCCTCACGTTCCTGCATGTTGAATCCACTGCGTACGTCACCGTGTTCGGACCAAAATAGAGAGGACCAAAGCAGAGAACACCTCATCTCGCCCGAGCCTCCTGTTGATGGTTGATCGATCGCGTGCCCCCGCCACCAGCCCCGGGCAATAGAAGCATTGACTTGACTGCAGTGGAACTCGTGTTGTTCTCCCGCCTTCCACGAGTCTAAATCATCGTCGTCTGATTGCCTTGACAATTTCATTGTGGCTTTTATTATTCAAGGTACCTAAGTAGGTAAGTAGGCAGGCATATGGCACAGCCTGATCCTGATCCATACATAGCTCGTGGTCCATGAATATTATGATTTATGCATTCGCGAGTCGTGCCGACACACCAGCCTCTGGTTTGGGACTTGGAAATTGTTTCATTCTATAAACTTGTGCTCAAACTTCACTTTTGTATAGAGTAGCTAGAGCATACTTCTCGACTAATTGTACGCTGGGAGTGATGCTATCCACAACTTGCAAGCAACTTTCCCACCATCAGCCCCAGCCAACAATCCGTTTGCTTGCCGTATTGACGTATCCGACACTGCGGTTGCTCATAGCTGCCAATCTCTATCAAAAACAGTTATCCCCAGAAGAACCTGCGGATAATGCTTTTCCTTTCACCTTTGGAGCTTGTACAATTCGCCCACGGTGCGTCCTTACTCTGTGCAGCAGCATCGGCCCAGAAGGCCAAATTCTCCTTTGTTGTAGAGCACTTATTCAACTTCTGGAAACTCCGAGACGAGCTAGCTTGAATCTTGTTGATCGCAGACCCCAGCAAAGCTGCCGTATCCTCCATGTTGCTTTCAAGCTTCTTCTTAGAAATAATTTCGATCATGTCAAGAGGTCGAAGCTCAGAAATCCGCGTGAGCTCAAGTTTTGGGGTCATGGTACCTGACTTGCAATCTTCCTCTTCCCTTTGTTCCCGCGTCTCCGGAAGTACAGAACTCTTTGTTGTGTGCGAGTATGAGCTCTCTTCACGGCCGGCCTTGTCAAAGATATCAACCCCGCTGTCACTCGACATACTCGTCTGTCGGGCATGGCACTCAATTGATGGGTCCTCGCTAGCCCTGCGAGTCACGCTCCTTGACGTCTTGGACATGCTGGCCACGCTCAGTTTCCTCATCACAGTTGATGCCGACCGCCTGACCATGTGCTCATTTCGTGCGATACTTGTCATGCTTGGAAGAGGAAGAACATCTTGGCTCCAAACATCTGCTAGGAGAACCTCGAGCCGCGCCCTTTCACTCCGAGGAGGTGCCAGGACCGGCAGCCTAGCTTTCGTTGACAGCAATGACTGCGAACGATTGAGTGGATCGGTGCCGCCAGTACTAGGCCTCATACTGCTTGTGTTCTTCAAAATGACGCGGCACAGTGATGCTTCAGGGCCTACGGCAGTTGTACGATGAACCGAGAGGCTCCGTGCAACTGTTCCTACAACTCAAAATAAGATTTAGACTGTCAGAGGGAAGACATGCTTACCTGGTCGTCCGAATACAGCACCTAGGCTTTGGATGTCTAAAGAGAGAAAAGTGTGAAGACCAGGAGTTCTTACACTCGACTCTGAACCAGGAGGCCGATGTAACCGGTTTCGCCATGTGGTTTCTTCCTCGGAGGTACAAGCCGTCATGACCAGCTCATACAGTTGATGATCGCTCTCAAAGGCCAGTTTCCAAGAGAAAGGCGCCAAGTGACATTGTAGACCTACAAAGATGTTAGCTAAGTCTGCAATTAATGCATGTGTATCCTACCGCGCCCGTTGTTGGCGTCTTCGACCGTTACACTATGCACATCGATGCAAGCCAGGATCGTGTAAATCGTATCGAACTTTCCGCCAGAAGCAAGACAGAGGACATCTTTATATAGCAAGCAAATCATGTATTGGCCATCGAAACCCATCTCTGTCTGCCAGCAGACGTGCAAAACTCCACATAGTTGTATATGTCCGAACGAACGGACTTGATTCTTCGAGGTGGCGTCGAGTCTCTGACACTTTATTAGCCCACACTGGGGACAAAATATCCGGGGAACATACTCTGTCGGCAAAAACAATTCGGTCTTGCAGTAACCACGTCTTTTCAAGGGCACCCTTCATCAGGTCGTCCTCGGTCGAGCGATTAATGGCAGAGGTGGCTTCTCTAAGCCTTACTAGAGCTGTTTCAACTTCCATATGAGAGTTTGGACAGTCGATAACGGGCGTACACCTTAGAAGCTCTGCAAATAAAAGGGGATATTTGCAGATTCTCTGGATAGGCTAAAGCTAGCATGTCAGATGACGGAACGCAAAGAGGCAAGTTGACATACCTTGACAAGGAGATCACCAATAGTGAGAGACTTTCTGTCCTCGCCATCATGTGAGGATTCCAATGTGAAGGCAAAGGATTCGAGCCCTTTTTGATGCATCTCCCACTCAGGCAGACTTTTAAGGGCTGAACTAGCATCTTTGATCATGACCTCGTACTTCGCTCCATATTCCGTATATATGAAGAACTGATGCATCTTGGAGCAAAAGGTTAGATACTAGCAGACATGGGCTACGTCGATATATACGTGCCTTCTTACTGAAAACTTTGGCCACTTCTGCTGCTACCTGGGGTTCGGAACTTATGCCGGGCTCCTTCTCAAGCCACTGAAGGTTATTTTGGTACGCTGGAAGAACATCGAGGCTTGACAGTCGACGATGGTCGTTTTTGCGGTTGACCAACTTGGAAGACATAGCGGGATGGTCAGCCTGGGTGTACTCCGAGTCCGGTACCACACGATGGAGTTCGCCAAGTATATCATCGTGCAGTTGAAGTATCTCATCAAGGTTGTGATGGATCGATGAACGTAGACGTTCTGGCAAAGTAGGGAGAGCTGCAAGCATGTTGATATAAGTCTAAAGGCTGGTTAGTACGCTTTATGTACCATAAAACAGAAACAGCCTACGTTTATGAGATATCGAACGTCGCCAATATAACTCTCTTCAGTGCTGATGAGCTCCTCCAGAATTTGTCGTCGACGCAGAGAGCGGTGCACCGCCGCAACATCCACCTTGACCCTCTCCAATGGCATACTGTCCTCGGAGAAACGAGGCGCAGATGCAGAAGCTCGACTGCTACGGTCGGTCCGTGAACGGCAATGCGAATGACGATTGTGACGACGTGAGCGCGAGAAAGCACTGGCACTGGCAAGACTCATGCTGGCGCTCTGGATTGCCGCGACAAAACCAAAGGATGACCCAGAAGACGATATTCGATGGCTAAATTTGTTGCGAAGAGATCGTTGATAAGCGCTGCTTGACTTGATGTGTTCCCAGCCTGCATCTGGAGGCCATACATCCTCTCCATGGTCTCTATGGCTGACTCGTCTTTGGAGAGATCTCATCCACTTGCGGAACGGTCGTTGCGGCCTGGCGTTGTTGGTACGACAATCGTTCTGAGGAGGCTTTTCGACATGGTTTATAGGTATGTGCGAACAAGGAGGACGAGTCTGCGAGCTGACTGCCTCTTCAGAGGCCACGCTCTGGGTGCTCTCTAAGGCAGCTAATGCATTGATATCATCAAAGCGCAACCCGCCAAGCCAGGAGGATGAGTTGACATCATGAAATCTGCCAGGACGATCATGGAAGGTTGAAAACCGTGATAGATCTGGAAAGCCGGCCGTCCAACTGAAATGCCGCGAATTATGGATGCTGGAAGAAACATCAGACAAGGCTGGAGGGTTCACGAGGGCCATGATGGAAAGAAATCGACGAGGTAAAGTCCAAGAAAAGTAACAAAGTGCTTGTCCCAAGAAAGTCAAACAAGACGCCAAAAAGGGGACTCTAAATGAGTCGTCGAACCATGGCAGTGATGATGTATGATAAGAGAGAGGCAGAGAATCACGAGAATCATGAGCAATACCCGCACCTTGAACGGGAGCCCAGAAGAGCCAGAGAATTCCATGAAGAACAGTTCCAATAACAGGAAGGAGGTAGCGATATGGATATAGGTAGGGGCCGAGCGTTTCCGATTGTTCATTCCTAGATACCACAAAAGGTAACCCTGGGCAGGAGCAAGGAAACTTGATCGAGACCATCTTCACCGAATATTCCATCCGATGGCAAGAGAAACCCTTGATATTTGCAGCTGCAGCGAGGCTGTCTTACACAGTCCTGTTGGCTTATCTGCAATTCGCCACTCAAGATCCTGGGTGTCGGAATCGTACAGTCGGTGACGAGAAGCCGAAGGGGCACGGCTGAGAGGCAGTGATACAGCGGCGCCTGTAAGATATTTGTTATTATGTAACTGCTTCAACTGAAGCCCTGAGATCGTGGTGCAACAGGACAAAGGAATAAGAACTTGATAAAACTTGATCATATGTGCTTATCCTAGGTAAATACACGCTCTGAACATGGCCAGGCGCAATCAGATGTCGACTCCGAGCCATGGTACCTAGGTATATATGGCCTCATTTATGGTTTGCAGTAACTTTGCGACGTTTGTGGAATAAAGGTTGATCATGCAGGCAGTCGGGAATTAACATGGACGGCCTGACCCAGGGAGTTGGCCCGACGTAGCGGCGAAAGTCTACTGTCCATCCTGTCAGATATTAAAAAGGCTGGGAAGGCTGGATGAAAATGAAACTCGGGACATGATGGTGCAACCGCTATGCTCATAATATGGACCCTTGTTGCTGGTGACGGGTGCTTGAGTAGGTACATGAGAAAGGTTGAGGAGTTCCACTTATGTCACAAGACTCGGTGAAAGAACGAATGAGAGAGTGTGTATTCCTGAGATGCTTCATTGATTTTGGCATGTTATCAGTACAGTTGCTTGTGATGAGGCCGAACAATATAAATTACCCTTCTCAACTTGCCTTGTATGCGTTTAGCACCGAGTGCCATCAAGGAAAGCCACGAGTAACCACAAGAAGCAGATATAGAAGAGGATCGTTCTTGTCTAGGGAGGTACGCCTTGGTTCGTTATTGAGGCCATCGTGAAAGCCTGCTCAACCAAATCGAGTTCAACCCGAATATTCGGTCATACCGAGCTTGATTCGTAAGCGCTTTACACCGGGGCAATTATCAGTTTTCAATTCATACATACAATGTGTGCTGTGCTCTTGGATATGGAGCCAGTCAGTCTACACATCATCAGTGTCATCGTCCATTTGCGAGAACGGCTTGTCCGGCAATTGCCAACTTGGCATAACCGTACAAGTCAAAGAGAGTCAAAGAGAGCCAAAGATGGACGTGACTCGACGATATGGTGTAAGCTAACTGGTTCGGCATCGTGGCGGTGCATCATGAAGACTACCTACATAAGGTTAGGTAATGTAAGCCCCCAAGAGAGACCAGGTCCAACTCAGCTCTTCCATGGATCTTGGATCGGTGTTCAGGGGATTGATAGTGGTGGATTGTGGGGGTGGTGCCCCGACGCTAGAAGAAAAGGGAAGAGACATGCCGACTGCCCGAGATGGAAACGAACACGTTGAACTTTTTGGTGATGAGCGGCTCGACGTGACTTGATTTTGCCATTTGACGAGGGCGAAAGCGGAAAAGTTGATGGTTTCACGATTCATATTTCAGCTAGTTTTACTAATTACTCCACGTATCGTATTGATTGACTTGACTTATCACCACAGCTTGCGTCTAACTGCAGTATACGGTACTCGGTATTGCTGCACCCTTAGGTACCCATTGAGGTTTAAAGGTTGCCACGTGCGTGGGCCCTCTTCCCTATCGCCTTGCCTTTCCCGTCGTGACAAATCGACTACTTACCTACTACTGCTACATGACAGGAAGCCGGTGATTGTTGCCTCCGTGTCTTTTTTTCTCTCTCTCACTCTTTCTTTTCCTTAGTCAAATTCTATCTCTTCTGTCTCTTTTCAACTTCTCTCTATACTCTCTTCCTCTCCTTCTCTTTAGGTGCTTTAGACCATTTCTCTCCTTTATCGCAAGGCAAGCCTTATCACCTCTCTTCTGCATACGAACTTAGTTCAGCCTTGTCTCGAGCGCTCGCCTCGCGCATTGCCTTGACCATGGAGAGCGCCTTCGCTCGACCTGTTGGCGATGTCCTCGCCAACTTCAACGTCGATAAGACCACCGGTCTAAGCGACGCGCAAGTCGCTGAACTGCGTAACAAACATGGGCGCAACTGTATGTTGACATCCCCGCTACCAGTTTGCCTGTTTTCTAACTTTCGGCAGCTATCCCCGACGAACCTCCTACTCCTCTCTGGGAACTCATTCTCGAGCAGTTTAAGGATCAGCTGGTCATTATTCTTCTCGGTTCTGCCGCGGTGTCCTTTATCCTAGCCCTCTTTGAAGAGGAAGAAGGCTGGAGTGCCTTTGTCGACCCTGTTGTTGTATGTGCTCAACTACCTTGTCCGTCTCAGTCCGAGCTAGACCACTAACCCAGATTTCCCAGATCCTTACTATTCTGATTCTCAACGGTGTCGTCGGAGTCTCCCAGGAAAGCAGCGCCGAAAAGGCCATCGCCGCCTTGCAAGAATACTCTGCCAACGAGGCTAATGTGGTTCGAAATGGTGGTCACGTCTCACGAGTCAAGGCCGAAGAGCTGGTTCCCGGCGATATTGTTACCGTTTCCATTGGCGATCGTATCCCTGCCGACTGTCGAGTGATTTCCATCGAGAGCAACAGCTTCTCCGTCGATCAAGCGGTTCTTACTGGAGAGAGCGAGAGTGTTGGAAAGCGCGCGACCACGGTTATCGAAGATGACAAGGCAGTCCTGCAGGATCAGACCAACATGCTGTTCTCCGGAACAACTGTTGTAACTGGTCGCGCCAGAGCTATCGTCGTTCTCACCGGGCCCAACACCGCTATCGGAGACATTCACGAGAGCATTACCGCTCAAATCTCAGAGCCCACCCCTCTGAAGCAGAAGCTCAACGACTTCGGTGACAGTCTGGCCAAAGTCATTACGGTCATCTGCATTCTGGTCTGGTTGATCAACATTCCTAACTTCAACGATCCCAGCCACGGTAACTGGACCAAGGGCGCCATCTACTACCTCAAGATTGCTGTGTCCCTCGGTGTCGCCGCCATCCCCGAAGGTCTTGCCGTTGTTATAACCACATGCTTGGCTCTTGGAACTAGAAAGATGGCCGCTAAGAACGCCGTCGTCCGAAGCCTTCCCTCTGTTGAGACCCTCGGAAGCTGCAGCGTCATCTGCTCTGACAAGACCGGTACCTTGACCACCAACCAGATGAGTGTGAGCAAGATTGTGCACCTCAACGAAGATGGTAGCGACCTCACCGAGCTGGATGTGGAGGGTACTACGTTCGCCCCTCGAGGAGCCATCAAGTCAAATGGCGCCGTTGTCCAGGACCTTCACAACAGTTCCTCTACTATCCGTCAAATGACCGAGGTCGCCGCCATTTGCAACGATGCCCAGCTTGCCTACGATTCCCGATCTGCCACCTTCTCCAGTATTGGCGAGCCCACTGAAGGTGCTCTGCGTGTTTTGGTCGAGAAGATTGGACCTTGCGCCCCGACTGACACCCGTCCCGAGGACTGTGTTCACTACGCCAGTGCTGCCTATCAAAAGGAACTTCCCCGTCTCGCTACTTACGAATTCTCTCGCGATCGCAAGAGCATGTCTGTCTTGGTTGGCAACGGCAATAACAAGAAGCTTCTGGTCAAGGGCGCTCCTGAGTCTGTCATTGATCGCTGCACGCAGACTCTTATTGGTCCCGGTGGTAAGAAGGTTCCTCTAAACAAGGATATTGCGGACCGTCTGATGAGCGAGATTGTACGATACGGCAACAATGGTCTTCGAGTTATCGCCCTGGCTAGCATTGACAATGTACCTGAGAGCCCTCTTCTTCACTCCGCCTCTTCCACCGAACAGTACGCCCAGCTTGAGCAGGATATGACCTTCCTCGGCCTGGTTGGCATGCTTGATCCTCCTCGAGAGGAGGTTCCCGGCGCTGTTCAGAAATGCAAGGATGCCGGTATTCGCGTCATTGTCATCACTGGAGACAACCGTAACACCGCTGAGAGTATCTGCCGACAGATTGGCGTCTTTGGTCAGCATGAAGATCTTACTGGAAAGAGTTACACTGGTCGCGAGTTTGATCAACTGCCTCCTAACGAGCAACTTGAGGCAGCCAGGCGTGCATCTCTATTCTCGCGCGTCGAGCCCAGCCACAAGTCCCGGCTGGTCGATCTCCTTCAGTCTCTAGGTGAGGTTGTTGCCATGACCGGTGATGGTGTCAATGACGCCCCTGCTCTCAAGAAAGCTGATATCGGTGTTGCCATGGGCTCCGGAACCGACGTCTCCAAACTGGCTGCCGATATGGTTCTTGCCGACAGCAACTTTGCCACTATTGAGGTTGCCATCGAAGAAGGACGTTCCATCTACAACAACACCCAGCAGTTCATCCGCTACCTCATCTCATCCAATATCGGCGAAGTCGTTTCCATCTTCCTCACGGCTGCTCTTGGCATGCCCGAGGCTCTGGTTCCTGTTCAGCTTCTGTGGGTTAACCTTGTCACCGATGGTCTGCCCGCCACGGCTCTTTCCTTCAACCCTCCTGACCACGACATCATGAAGCGTCGTCCTCGTAAGCGAGATGAGGCGCTCATTGGGGGATGGCTCTTCTTCCGTTATCTCGTTATTGGCACCTATGTCGGTCTCGCCACCGTTGCAGGCTACGCTTGGTGGTTCATGTACAACCCTGAGGGTCCTCAGATCTCGTTCCGCCACCTCACTCGCTTCCACCATTGCTCAGCTGACTTTCCCGAGATTGGCTGCTCAATGTTCTCCAACGACATGGCCAAGTCAGCTTCGACAGTCTCTTTGTCCATTCTGGTTGTCATCGAGATGTTCAACGCCGTAAACGCCTTGTCATCCAGCGAGTCTCTCCTCACCCTGCCCTTGTGGAAGAACATGATGCTCGTCTACGCCATCGCTCTGTCCATGGCGCTGCATTTCGCTCTTCTCTACATCCCCTTCCTCCAGAGCCTGTTCTCCATTCTGCCTCTGAACTTGCTGGAATGGAAGGCGGTTGTTGCCATTAGTGCTCCTGTTGTGTAAGTCCACGATCATCTTCAACTGTCAAGTATACAACTAACCGTACGCAGAATCCTCGATGAAGTACTGAAGGCTATTGAGCGGCAGTTCTTTATGCAAACAACAACTGACATTTCCCTCAAGACAAAGAAAGAGCAATAGAGAAATGCATGGAGAGAGGGGATTGAGTATATCTCGTTAGGTCAGAAAGTGACTAGAATTTACATGTACCATATGGTAACCAGCTCTTTGAGCTAAGATTAGAACTAGACGGCCACGTTGGCCTCCTACATAGCAAATTCCCAAATTCTGACTTAGTGCCGTTCACACCATGAACCCGAAAGCAGACTTTGCATGCACCAAATTCGAGAAGGGAACGGGAGGCATTGCTTGTGTGCTTATGCACTGTCATTACCCAGCGGTTAACATCGACTGGGTATCTATTCATACAAGATACATAAACCACTCAATCCCCCGCTCTAGTTTCGCAGATTTGTTCATAGCGCCGCCACTCTAATCCTGTCGTCCCTTTAGTAATCGCTTGGTAATCTTGTCCTTCTCGATAATGTAAACGTGGGCACCCCAGCCTGAAAGGGCATCGCGGTCGACGGCGTTGAGCAAAGACTGGGAGATTGTCTCAAAGAGGGCCTCGGGATCCTGCAAAGTCCTTTTGTTAGGTTTATTCTCGACAAGATAAAGAGCCAGAGCACAAGACGAGCCATCATTGGTCTAAGCATCATGAATACGCACCAGATCGGGCTCCCACAGACCCTCGCACATTCCAAAGAGCTGCTCCGAAGCAGTACCAGAGACTATAAAGTCCTTGGCGAAGTCGATACAGCCAATACTGTCAAACCCGCAGATGAAGGGCTTACCAGTCTTGGGGTCGAGACCAGCAACGACGGGAGAGACAAAGTAAGGACCAAACCGGCGCTCGTAGAGTGAGGAAGAGACCAGGTTGGCAAAGGTGCGAGGGGCGATGTCGCGCTCCTCACGCAGACGGTACATGTTGACCTTGTAGCGGAAGAGGTCGCTGACGGTGTTGACGTCGGTGGCTAGACCGGTCAGTCCGAGGAAGACGTCGCCATACTGGAAGATCTTGGGGAAATTGTTGGAAACAGTGAGGGCCTGGAGACCGAGGCGGAGATCGCATGCGATGGCGACACAGTCCTTGCCGACCATGGCGACGCAGGCGCCGCCGTCTGCGAGTGAGAGGAGATGTTAGTTTCTTGTGTTGTACTGGGGGTAGGCGTCAAGGTGGACAAGGACGAACTTATCGAGAAGGGAGACGACTAGTGATTGAGATGCAATTAGCTTGATGTGCAGAAGAAGCGGTTGGAAAGCAACATACCATGATGGTGTTCTGGGATGGATGGAGATGTGAGGTCGAACAATCGACATCAACCAGCGACCGTCTTAACGAGAGGAGTTCGAGGACGACGCAATCGTTATATGAAGCAAGGGATTTGGCCGAGATGTTGCTAGTTCTTTATTGTAATGTCGCCTTGTCAGATGGTTGCAGAGCAGTTGACGTGGGCGAGATGGATGGTTGAAGCTCCCGCAACTGGACTGGAGCTACGGAAGCACTGTAGTGAGGTTGCTGCTAACTGGAATAGAGAATAGAGGTAAGGTACGTACTGGCGAGCTGCAAGGCAAACACGTCTGGCGCGGCCAAAGAGGAGCCTGGGAAGTGTGGCGTGTGAGAGGCTCAGTAGCTTTCCTTAGTAAGCTGGTGCAAGTTGAGAGCTAGGTACTTATCTTGGAGCGTGAATAAAGATGCAGTTAAGACTGCGCACCTAGGTAGATAGATAATTGATATGTATTTACCACCTACCTACTAGGTAGTTATCTACTATGTACAACCTTTACGCAGGAACTTGGCTCTACATTATTTAGCTAAGTTACTTGGAGGAGAGAAGAATATAAAGCCCAATGCTTAACAGTTCAACATGTTTGCTGAACCAATTGGATCGATAATAACGAGACGAGTATAGTGATTAAGATAGAGCATGATTATTCGAGGTCGAAGCTTCTAGTAACTCAACACAATAGCGATCTGTTAGCATGTCGACCCCGAGTAAATCATTCATTACTCTGTGGCTGCCTAAGAATCTGTGCTGTTCTGGCTACTTCTAAGCACCTGCTACGTAACCCCGCCGTTGGCTGCCCGCTCGAGTACCCAAGGTAGGTCTCGTGCAAAATGCTCTCCATTGTTGTCTGCTTACATCACCGAGCTTCAACCTCCCCCGCGATCTACCTCCAGCTAACCAGCTCCAGCTCCATCCTGCATCATCTCGCTCTTTTATCAATATTTTGAATATTTTCATAATCATGGCGACTAACGTTGTGGTGATAGCCTCTGACTTACGGCGGGCGACCATCAAAGTCAACCCAGGAACTTACCTCATCGACGTCTTGGAGGAAGCTTGTCGAAGGCTAAATCTTTCTAGCGACAAGTATATCGTCAAGTAAGCCAGCACATTTCTTCTTCTTCTTCTTCTTCTCCCCCACCCAGACTTTGAATATGATACTAACCAGTATTGCTTCTAGACACCGACAAAAAACGGTAGACCTATCTGTCCCCTTTCGCACTGCTGGTCTCACCCCCGGCGCAAAGCTTGAGCTTGTCCAAAAATCCAAAACACCCTCTGCCATCCAAGTCGCCCTTCAAGTCCCTCCCCCAGAGGGTCGCGAAATACCCGGTGGACGGCTGATTCAAAAGTTCCCTAGTGACCTCACTATATGGAAAATTCTGCGCCAGTTCGAGAGTGGTGATGCGAGCAATGGAAAAAACATCAACATTACCGCCCGCGGGGTTGCCCAGATGAGTAATAATTCAGGAAGCGGTGGTGGACAACTATTCTACGAAATTCCTGTTCTCAACATCATGGGTCGAGAATTGGCATCTTTCACAGACTTTCAAAAGACCCTGTCGCAGCTTGGATATAATTCAGGAAGCGTTCTAGTCAGGTTGACCTACAGGCAGACGGACAAGACTCTATTCGATGCCATGACAGAAATCAGTCAGTTCTTTAAAGATGCAGAAGATGAAGAACAACAGGCGAAGGATCCATCTGACACCAAGGCCGAGCCCGCACCGGTGGAAAAGGTAGAGAAGCAACAGGAGCAAGCACCTATGCAAACACAAGCTTCAAATATGGCGAATACTCCAACGGAGCAAGCTCAAGAACCAACTCCTATCCAACAAGAGGAAGAATCCAAGACTACCACAAGAGATGAAATGAGTATCGACACGGAATCGAAAGACCCCCTCGCACCCGTCAATGTTTTCCTTGCTCCTTCAGGGTCAACGCCTGCAGCGGCCCTTGCACCAGCCACCGATGCTGATTTCACGCCCACTGTCGCTCATGCACAACTCCACCAGGCTCGGTTACAGGAACATTCGAGGAATAAACGATTACTATCAGATACGGAACTTGAAGACAGGGCTGCAGCCGAGGCCGCCAAAATCGATGCAATCAAGTCTATCCTTATCAAGGTCCGCTTCCCAGACAACACAAGTAGCGACTGGGAGGTGACTACAACTCACACTGGCCAATTCCTATATGATGCCGTTCGACACGTTATGGCTCATAATGACCAACCCTTCCACCTCGTTCTCCCTGGAACCAAAATGGTGGTCAAAGACAGCTCCAGTCCCGGCAACGGACTTATCAAGGCCTACAAGTTGTCTGGCCGCACCCTCATCAACTTGGTCTGGGACGACGCTGTACCGCCAACTGTACGGAAAGAACCATTCCTTCAGGCCATGGTTGCTCAACAAGGCCAACAAGTCAAGATACCCGAGCCTGTAACGCCAGATGAGAAGGAAGAGGCACCTGCCGCTCGACCAGGCCAGACAGAGAAGGGTGAGGGATCAGGGGAAAAGATTGCCAAGAAGATACCCAAATGGCTTAAGCTGGGCAAGAAATAGACGACATTAACGAACCTAGACTAGGGAAGACCAGAACGGGGAGGACCATAAGCGGCGTTAAATAAGGAAAAGAGTCTTGCAATTTTACAATACTACATCAAGGGAAGGACTTTGGTGGCATTAGATGAGTGTGAATATCCAAGAGCGGCAGGGCGAAGCAGAGTGTTACGGAACTTAATAAACAGCGTTTGTCACAGGTAACTGATGGAGGCATGCCATGATCGTTACGCCATAAAATTTCTTCAAGGTGTTGATATTTCGATTAACCGTAGCTTATCCCTGCCACGGAGCATCAAAGCCGTCCGCTCCTTTTGCTCTCAGTCGATCAAATTGCGACCACGCCAATCCATGCGAATCCCACTTCGGTGCCAGATTCCCAATAAATCACATCAAAGAGACGATTTAGTGACCCGCACGACGGGCCTCGGCAATGACGCGCTGGAGCTCGTCGACCTTGGCCTTGGCACGGCCGAAAGTACCGAGCTGTGATGTACGGGTTAGTACAGAATGGTGTTTCGGTAGTTTTGGTTCGACGTACTCTCTTCTTGGCGAGCTTACGGGCACGCTTGTCCTTGGAGTTGCGGAGCAACTCGATGACTCGTCGCTCGTAGGGGGCAAGACTGTGAATTTAGGGTTAGCATGGGGTTCGAAGAAGATTTCATGATAGGTCCTCCGAGGCGAGCAAGCTCAATAGAAAGCTTTCGTCAAAATGTCCCAAGACAACGTAACAATCTTATTCCATGTTCCTCTCTTGCATTCCATCACCCCTAGTCCATCGTTCAAATATTCCAAGTAAAATCGTAGACTTACCCAGCAACTTCCTTAACGACCTCACGGACGAAAGCGGTGCGCTTGCTCAGGTGACCCTTGGTGCGAGACACACGGGGCTTGACGGTGCGGGGTGTGGTTTTCTGTAGTAGCGGCGACAAATGTCAGCGTCCATCGTCTGCTTAAATTGGATGATTTTATCGAATTGCTCATCCGTCGCGAAGGCGAAGCAGAGATCCTCCACGAGGTGAGACTGCGACAGGAAAGCGTAAACGTACGTGGCCCTTGTTGAGGCCGACGGCCAGACCGGATCTTGCGGGTGCTTCAGCGGCCATTGTTGCTGTATGGATTAGTCGAGAGAAGCGTGGGTTGACGAGAAGGAGTTCCAACACAAAGGTAAAAAGAGGAGGGGATCTAGAGTCAAAGTTTCCGGCGTAAATTTTCTGTGGGTGGAGGTCACGTGCTGAAGGGTAGAGGGATTCTTTTTTTTTTTTTTTCATATGGGTGGGGTGCAGCCACCGTGGCTTTGCGGATCATGTGGAGTCTATCATGAGGCTCATCATTCATCATCCACATCAACTTTGGATTTGATGGACCTCAATCGACAAGGAGGTAATCAAGACTGGCATGGAAACATTGGTTCTCTATAGAACTGAGTCACCTATGTATTAGTCAATGCTATTTCACTCGATTTGGTCAGTCTCGGTGGTGTTGTATCGGCATCCGCCTTGAGCCTACGGATACAGTTCTGAATCCTATATATAGAGATCACCCAGCACTTTAAGTTCAATCGAGGTTTTCAATGCCTTGCAAGAATTGGAGACACTCAGGCTCACATTACAAAGTATCTCTAATTGTATAGATACTGAATTTTAAATTTCCTAGCTTTAATACATTGCTGTCAGTTACATAGTAAAATATTTGCGTCACTGATATCACCTATGAAAGTCACGTTACAACCCCATTTAGATAACAGGCAGCTCTTCTAACATGATGATCAGTATATCGCGGAGTAAACTTGTGAAATTTATTCTTAACCACGAGACTTGTAATCATGCGGATAGAGAGGATAGCGATTAAAGAATGAGTCCATGAGAGAGGATCCTATGCACATTACGATCGACACCCAGTTCAAGGGGATCCCCCCCCCCATAACCTCGTGTTTGAGCAGAAGCGAAACTCACGTCCGGATAATGCCAGAATGATAGGTCATAGCTTCCTGTCTAACCAGTTCCATTGCAAAATAAACACGTTTCTATTCTTGCTACACACGACGGGGATAACCTCGCTCAACCGCCCCATTGGGCCCATTGCACGTAAACAATGCGCATTGGTTTAAAATCCACAATAATAAACCTTCGACCCGGTGAAAAGAACCGAAATCGCCGCCCAATTCACGGCACCGCCAGACCCTCACCTCCATCTGCCGGATACCCTCCTGACCGCTCAACCTCTAGGAAGATCGGTGAGGAAACGGCATTGCATGACGGCGTCGAGCTTGCTATCCATAGCGTTTTAACGTGTTGCTAGAGGCCGCGCGTTCGGCAAGGCAAGGAGAAGTCTGTCAGGGTGAATGTTACTCTGACTTTGTCTTCTCCATAAGATGCTGCTTGTTTCGTGGACTTATAAACAGTTGATAGCCCGTGTCTTGAAATTGAAACCACACCTGCTCTTACAATACCGTATCCCGCTAATAAGCTTGCTTGCTCGCTCATACATTCCCATCTGTACATTAACTTGCCGGACTACCCGTTACGATGCATCTCGGACTTGTTATCCTCGCTGCCCTGCCCACAACATGGGCCGCTCACATTTACCAACTCCGTGACGGCCTAGCAGCCCAGGAAGGCCGCGATGGCTGCATCCTCCCTGACAACTTCCGCCTCAGCAACTTACAGGCTCAGTCCCATGACAGTGGCGTAACCCTCGATAGCATCGACTTTGACTTTTTCGACGAGGAAACAAAGCGATCGACGTCGTGTCACAAGAATGCTTCATCCAAGGGCATCGCTGGACCTGGTGCTTCTCGTTATTCGTGCGATGACACTGCTGTCAGGTTCCTTTGGGATGGCCCTAGCCGGAAAATCTGGCTGGAAGAGCTAGTGTGTCGAAAGGATGGGTAAGTCTGCTTCTCTAACACTCATATCCAAAGTCACGAAATCTTAACATTGTTCGTGATAGAACCCCGCCACAGTGGATGGTTGCCGGAAACACTCAGCTCGTCTTCGATTGCGACAAGTCTGGCAATTGCGTCATCGACTCGTCCGAATATAAGGCGCAGTTCAGCAGCTTGAACGAGGTGAAGGCCGGAAGCTGGTCCTAGATATGGATGTCAGGATGATCCAAAGACCTCGTGGTCTTCAGAGTTGTGCAGGATTGGCGATGGTAGTCGACTGAATTACCCCATGATGCACTCGCCTATCATTCGTGCAGGAACAACTTAGTGGCATAGACTGGGCTTCACCTCGACATAGAAGCCTAAAGACCGGGCGTATCATAGTAATAGAGAACAAATAGGTCACCCAATCCCATACAAACCTCAACCAAAGCTCATAATAGAATGGTGAATTATTCAGGAACAAGAGCTCAAATACCACCTGCAGCGAGCTAATCGAAGTACGAGTGGGGTACTTGCCATTGTTACAGGTAACCAGCCACTCACAGCCCTCTCAATCGGGCATTCCTCCTACCGGACTGGATGAAAGACGAACGCTACCTCGTCAATGGCGGTCATTTGCCAGAATAATCAGGTACCGCCTGTCACAGTCAGGCCAAAGTACCGTATGACCTCAACAGTTCCGTCTGCTCTCCTCACGGGACCTGCCAATCCTGATCTTGACTTGGACGCCTCACTTGATCTACCTACATACCTATTCTAGGTCCCATCGTCATTGCCTTCTCTTGAGGCTAAATTAAGGCCTTTCCCAACAAAGAGTCTCAACCATGCCCAGCGGCTTTGTACATCCTATCCTGTGTCACCTCACGCCAGGTTACTAGAGAGGGTTGAGGAGAGGGTGCAAGCCGGACGAAACAGCATGTTCAACTAAACACTCGATCAACCGATCTTATACTTTTACTACGAATTCATCATGCGATTCAAAACAAGCAATGCGCTGAGGCTCCTCGCCCTCCAACTCATCCTCGTCACCGCTAGCTATGCTCTTGACAAGACTCAATTACCTCTACGACACAACAAACCTCGCCCAGGATCGCCTATACCAAACGGTATATCAGTATCCCTCTTCGCAACTCTCGAGCGCCTTTCCCGGCTTGTTGACATTGCCTACTGCATCGGCAGCACAGGCGTGAGGAAGCCCTTTGACTGCATATCCCGCTGCAACGACTTCCCCAGCCTCACACTCATCAACACATGGAACACAGGCCCTCTGCTCAGCGATAGTTGCGGATACATCGCCGTGGATCACGGGGTGAGGCAACGCGGAGACCCTGACGCTTACACGGCGGGTGAACCTGCCATCGTGGTAGCCTTTCGCGGAACATATAGCATCGCCAATACGATTGTCGACCTAAGTACCGTGCCGCAAGAGTACGTGCCATATCCGTCTCCCGATGACGGCGAAGGAGATGCGCCCAGAGAGCCAGAGCACGAATGTACAAACTGTACTGTGCACATGGGCTTTCTCGACTCTTGGAAGAACACCCGTCGCCTCATTCTTCCGCAGCTTCGCCAGTTGAAACTACAATATCCTTCCTATCCAATCCAGCTTGTCGGCCACAGCTTGGGAGGTTCGGTTGCTTGTCTCGCTGCACTGGAGCTCAAGGTGTCGCTGGGCTGGCAGGACGTTATTGTCACAACCTTTGGCGAGCCACGTGTTGGAAACGATGGCCTCGCCCGTTTCGTGGACAAGGTCTTTCATCTGGATAACCAGGAGAAACCGGAAGGGCGCGAATACAGAAGAGTAACTCACAAGGAAGACCCTGTGCCCCTACTTCCCCTGAGCGAATGGGGCTACAAGTCGCATGCAGGCGAGATATACATCACGAAGCAGGATCTTACTCCTTCAGAGGCTGATATTTACATGTGTATCGGGGACAGCGATCCAAAATGCATATCAGGGGCAGACAGTTCATTCTGGATGACCATACGTCGCTTATTTTACACCAAGAGTATACTGACGGCCTCGGACAAGATGGCAGAAACGAATGGGTTTCCTTCGAGGTTCAAGCTGTGGCAACTCTTGTTTGCGCATCGCGACTATTTCTGGAGGCTGGGACTTTGTGTCCCAGGAGGTGATCCAGCCGATTGGGGCAGAGGACGGCATCAAGGTCCAGAGACGGAAGAGCTATAGTACAGAAGATCATAGTGAGTTTCTGGGCGTTTTAGGTACTATATTGGGAAAAGTCTGCTGGGGATACTTTGTATGTAAAACAGATTTTCATGATCCCCACGAGTATGATACTGGGCTCAGTCTAGCCATTTGCGGTTAATCAGGCGCATGTGAATTTTCAATTGGAGCAGCTACGTGGGAAGGTCTCTGGATTTGAGATCAAAGTTCTCGAAATACCATTTCAGAAATTCAGAGTCGACCAGGACAAGGTATAATAATTTCTGTCTCGGGATCCTATACTTGACCGATTGCCCGCTCATGGCCCCCGGCCACTCCCGCCAGCGGCCACGGGCTAGACCGAGCGGAAAGCTCCACTGATAGAGCTGGAGCAAGGGTTCTTTGAAGTCCAGGCCACGGTCAGGGTCTTGAGCTAATATATGTGAGCACGTGTGTGGTGTCGGAAGGCCATATTCATACAGGCCACTTGAATCAAGGTATTGCCTAGCATCCATGCTCTACTAATAACTGGTATTAACTAGAAAGCTCTCAATTTTCGGAGAAAACGTGGCAATGGACAACGAAAAGTCAGAAGGAGTCATGTCTATCTAGTCTACTAGTCTGAGCTGTGCTGTATGAGGCAAAACCGGTTTCCGCCGCTTTTGGTGGAACGTGGGCTTCGGATGTTTGCAGATGGGTCCGTGGGGCCAAGAGAGAAGAAAATCGTTTTGTGAACAAGAGAATGGGAGAAACAGCCCCGGATTGTAGAAAGGAGGGTCCATCCCAAGATGGGTACTTTGTTAGTTAACGTTAGTTGAGATCAAATCCTCGCAGGTTAAGAATCTCCTGGGCAGAGGACCAAACAAGACAAGGATACCGATCCGTACTATCAAACACTTCCTGCATCCAGGTTCGTGGGTTTCTACTTTCTACTTAGTCTAGGAGGGATAAGTTGAAGCATGTGACATGGTGGAGATTATAAGCGGAATGAAAACACCAGTGCCCTTAAGAAAAGCGAGATGCGCAGATCTTGATGTAGCGCAGAACAGAGTAGCAATGATCCTGACAGGCTAGACATATCATGAGTAAACTTTGTTCAAGTTTCAGTGCGTCTCTGCCAAAACAGCCGTCTCAGATTCAGTATCAGGGGCCATCATCAGAGTGACTGGTTGGGTTTGAAGGGTTCTGTCGCGGGGCGGCTAATATTGCAAGATGGTCGATCATGGAAATGAGCTCATCTATGCCGGGCTGACCATTTATTACCCGACAGTACAGGCAGTATGAGCTCCAGTTGGAGGTGTATGAATGGCAGGCTGCCATGTGCCCGTTGGTGGTAGCGGTAGCGGTAGTGGCAGTGCGGCGGTTGGTCGTAGATTACAGCCGGCCTAAAGCCACCCGGGTCTCAGCCATGATTCGTGGTAAGGTGCGAGTTAGCTTGTGTACCTAGGCAGAGAGCCCGAGATATATAGGTAGCCAAGGAACCAGTCAAAGTGAACCGTGTCCTCAGCACCGATTAGACTCTGTATTATCGATAGATACCGACCTAGACAGAAGCATTGCTTGTCTGATGAGAAAAGCTCACAATCAACTGGCCCAGTTGAAATTCGGAAATCAAGAAAAGAAAGTAGAATAAGGAAACATAAAAAGCACGTACATGTGTATGTACATGTTCCTGCGCGGCCAGGCTGTTTCGTTTGATAGAAGAGGGGTGAAGAGAATGGAAGTGTTCCATGTTTTATCTGTCGTCATTTTTGCGCTCACGTGGCTCACCTGTCGGTTTTGTTTACATACAGAGGCGGCAGCCTGGCTTGGCCTCCATGGCACCCGGCTGCTACAGGCAGTTTCCAAGGTAACTTGAAAACATAAACTGTCGTTTGGATATGATTTTGAACGGGGTCCTGTCCCACTTAACGGGGAGACTCCCTTATTATCCCCCCCCCCTTTTTTTTCTTCCTTTTTTCCCACGAGCATCAATGTCGGTTGCATTGTGAGAATATGAGAGCGGTGACTGGGGGGTTATGAGCACACTAGACTAGACACGCAGGCTAACAGCTCCTTGGGTTTCTGGGACAAGCGGGTGTCAAACGGCCCATCGAGGCGAACTTCCCAGGGCGGGCTGCCTCAAGCGAAATGTCTCATTACTTAGTGGAGGTATTCCATTAGGCGATATATCCCCCAAGAGCTGGCCAGTAACGCCCTGAAACCCCTCTCGGCTCAGGCCGCCTAGGCTGCCAGAAGCCCATGCGGAAAATACGCACCAGATCAGACGTTCCGCACGTAGCCGCCTTACCTTGACGGGCCAACACTTGGCCTGCGCTGGCTCTCAACGCCTGACCCGCGTCCCACCTCCACACCTAACCTGCTCTCCTCCCTCCTCTACCTCTATCTCTACCTCTACTTACGCACCCCCCAAATCTCAACCTCCAAAAATTCCCATCTTTTCACTCAACTTCTCCCTCTCTTTTTCTCTTATACGACCGCTTCCTCTTTTCTCACAAACCAATACCCAAAATCTTACACAATGGCCACCGAGGTAAGCTCTCTCCCTCTGTTCCCATCTTCTCCGCTTGTTGTTGGATATCTTGTGCTCTTTTCCCGCTGCCTCATCATCTCCCGCCTCAGCCCGCACAACCCCTCAGTCGATCGAGCCCAACACGGACTGCGTCAACGCCACGAGATTCCTCGTCGATAATTTTCGGTTCATGACCCTGGATACTCCGTCATGCGGCTCGCGATTCTCGTCAGGTTCTCTCGGTTGATTTCTCGGTGTTGCTGGTCGCTCCCCCTCCCTGCTCATCCTCCACTATCCCTATCTCCCTACCTAAATCAACATGATTCCGATGCTGACTCTTCTGTTGTGATAGCGTGAAAGGTTTGTCTAGATGGTCCCCTCCCGCCTCCCTCTCGACGTTATCGCCGCCCAGATATTATCACCTTGGCTCACCAAGGACTTTGCCTCCCACCGAAAGACGCCATATCGCTGACCTCGTATGTGTTACATCAATATAGCAAGACCTTCCTGGCCCGCCTCTGCGAGCAGGCCGAGCGCTACGATGAGATGGTCACCTACATGAAGGAGGTGGCCAAGCTAGGTGGTGAGCTTACCGTTGATGAGCGTAACCTCCTCAGCGTTGCCTACAAGAACGTTGTCGGTACCCGACGTGCCTCGTGGCGCATCATTTCCTCGATCGAGCAGAAGGAGGAGTCTAAGGGATCCGACAAGCACGTCTCCACCATCAAGGACTACCGTAACAAGATCGAGACCGAGCTTGAGAAGGTCTGCCAGGATGTTCTCGACGTTTTGGATGACTTCCTCATCCCCAACGCCGCCACTGGCGAGTCCAAGGTCTTCTACCACAAGATGTGCGTTTTTATCTTCCCCGCCTCTAGCCTGAGGCCCCTCGCCCTCCACCCCTTTGTGCTCATGCAGCATTGCATTCATTCCACCAAAATTGCTATGCCTTTGAATTTTTAAATCAAAAAGCTGACCGGATTTTTTTCCCCCTCGCTATAGGAAGGGTGACTACCACCGATACCTCGCCGAGTTCGCTTCTGGTGAGAAGCGCAAGGGTGCTGCTACCGCTGCCCACGACGCTTACAAGGTAAGGCGAAATTCCCCCACCGTCACATGCCGCATGATCCGGGCCCCTCGTGCCCCTGGCTGACTGTTGTGCCCAACCATAGAGCGCTACCGATGTCGCCCAGACTGAGCTCACTCCCACTCACCCCATTCGTCTCGGTCTCGCCCTCAACTTCTCCGTCTTCTACTACGAGATCTTGAACTCCCCCGACCGTGCTTGCCACCTCGCGAAGCAGGCCTTCGACGATGCTATTGCCGAGCTCGACTCTCTGTCTGAGGAGTCTTACCGTGACAGCACTCTCATCATGCAGCTCCTCCGCGACAACCTTACCCTCTGGACCTCTTCTGACAGCGCCGAGGGCGAGGCTGCTGGTGCCGATGCTCCCAAGAAGGAGGAGGGCGAGGCTTCCAAGCCCGCTGAGCCTGCTGCTGAGGAGCCTGCGCCTGCTGCTGCCTCCTAAATCTATTCATAATCCCCCTCGATACCACATGCGTCTCGGCATATAGGAACCGAGACGTATCCTCGCCCCGGTTACTCTTGTCTGCCCCCGGACACACGGATAGCTGGGCCTGTCTTGGGCGGGCTGGATGATAGTACGAGGCTTCTTCTTTTTGCGCGGTGCGTTGCTTTTTTTCACGGCGATGGAGAGGGAGGATCAATAAGGGTCTGGTTATGGCAAGGGAAAGTGTACGGCGCGGAATCTTCATCTCGTTTGAGTCCGTCAGGCTTGTTTAAAAACGACCGCCAGCCTCGACGTGTGACGGTTCTTTTTTTTTCTTTTTACCTGGCAGATAAATCGCAAAGCTCCCCCCTTTCACTCATCCTTGGCCTGTTCCCGCGCCTAGCAGTTGTGTATCTCTCACTTCCCGTCTTGTTCATCATTGAGACCGGATCCGCGTTATCCCTGTCTTGAAATGAATCGTCACGAAGAAGGCTTTCTCATGTTACTTAAACCTCTTAGTTGTTTCATGTTTTTTCTATTGTTTTCGTTCATGTCTATTGGTTCGTTTTCAAACGTACCATGAAGAGAGACAATGGAGATTATTACATCCTGTTGTTTCTAAAACTACATGCCAAAAAGTCCCCCCTACATTCAAGTTCACAGGCTTCCTCATGGTACTCCAAAGAGCAGGGGGGTTTTGACTGTCTCAAATTTTCGAGCTCGGCCCTGAATGTTTTGCCCCGGTGACGCTTCTAACGACCGACATTGCCTAATGCTCAGCTGCCGCAATACCTTGGATCCGATTGTTTCACTCCTGATATGGCTCGTCTACTGCTGGGTCACTTGACGGATATGGCTTGATATATCGAGAGGGTCGAGCGTCGCATGTCACCCTTTCCAGCCAATATTTATAGAGTTGGGTTGCGAGGGTGTGCATGCATAGAACTGTCTGTTGAGGACATTGATTAATGAAGAATAAAAACTTTATCATGACACATGCCGACATGGCCCTGGCTGCCTATTACGAAGTATTACTGGCACCAGGGCTTTCGTAAACAAGATAAACGGTCTATCGTAGTGGCTGGGGTGATACATCAACCAGACCGTCACCGATCACGGTTGAGCAACCTCGCGGCCCGTACCAACCGGTCTTGCTTGTCTTTCAAGCCATTTGCTCCTCCTTCACTATCCCCATCCCCATCCCTATCCAAGATGCCTCCCTCTGGTTCCATGCCGTCGCCCCTGGGCGTCCTAGTCTCCATTCCCCGGTACATGGCCGTGCGGCCATCAGGTGGCAGCTCAGCAGCTGCGGCCGCCATGTTTGCAGCTGCGCGTCTCTTGGGACCAAAGCGCCAGCTGATGCGCTTCCATAGGCTTCGCGGCCTTGAGCCAGCGGGCGAGGGGGGTGTAGCGAAAGATGTGTCCGGGTCGGGATCCGGAGTCACGGCGGACGAGGATGAGAGGGAGGATGAGAGGGAGGGAGCTGTGGGGAGGGAGAGAGCCGAGGCGACTTCGGTGCGCCAGATGTGAATGCGTTCTTGCTTGGCGGGAGGCATGAGGGGATTTTCCCTGTTTCGGGTGGTTTCAGGCATTGTTGGTAGTTGTCTTTTGTTGTATCTGCTTTGTATGTCGTTGCGAGGAGCAGGTAAGAAGACGGCTGGGGAGAGTGTTGATTATCGAGTATGGGTCGTGCAATGGGTTCGGCGAGTCCGAAGCCTCTTTGGTGTTGAATTGGAATCTTGGCATGTGATGCTTCTCCTCTTGAATAGCAGAAGAACCTCGCAGTTGGAGCCGTAATCACTGCTACGCTTTCTCTCTCTCTTGAGATTGTCCAGCAAATTTATCCGTGTACGCAATGACTCTTGGAACGGTACTATGCCAGGGGTTTGGGTATCTCAAACAGAAGGGATTTACAGAACTGAGGACTGTGCCATAAACTCCCCGAAAAAGAAAAAGAAAAGTCAAAGAGAGGCGGTTCTCCCGATTTGCAAAGAAAAGAAAAGAAGAAGAAAAGGGTGAAGTAGTTTAAAAAGAGGCGAGCCAAGAAGGCAAGGTAGGTTCGAAAAGTGGTTGAAGCTAATGGAACCACGGACCGGGATCGATCTATCTGGATTAGGGGCGGGCCATACGGAGGCTGGTAAGGTTGCAAGTTTTGATTACTGGAACACCTCGCTTGGCCTTTATGTTTTGTATAGGTTCCGGCTCGTATTTGTTGCAATTTCGATATTGATCGACAGTGTTTAGGAGAGCCAAATAAGAGGAGGAGGAGGAGAGGAGGAGGAAA